>RJWH01003851.1:0-92247 GCA_004363575.1 Solenodon paradoxus | reverse complement strand
GGTGGCAGAGTTGAGCTTTTTCTTCCTTTTATTTCTTTGCCTCTAGGTAGGATTTTGAGGAGCGGTTTCATTTAAGATAATTGGAATATCAGTTTTCTCCTCTGGTCCCACATGATATCTGATCAGGAAGGTGAGGGGGGCTGGCCGTCCACTTAAATGGGTGGGGGAAGCAGAGGCGGGGGAGCTCGCCCACCTCCAGGCACTGCTGCCTTCTTGCAAAGCCCTGGGGTGAAAAAAGGAGCACATCCACCTGGACAACGTCTGGAGATTTTTCAGAGCCCTTCGGAGAGAGAGAGAGATGGCCTGGGTGGGCATGTGAGCTGTGCCATCTTCCCTTCGAAGAGGCATTTCTTTAGAGGGGGGTCTGGGGGGAAGGATAAGGATAGTTCGGCTCCACCGGGCTGTCCGGCATCAAAGGCTCCTCAAGCTCAACATCTAAAGAAGCTGGAACCCAGCTTTGAAGTAAGACAGGCTGCTCATAGTCTTGTCTGTGAGAGCCCCTATCTGCTGGGAAACTAGACCCTAGACTGGGGCTCTGCTCCGAGGAGGCAGAGGTGGGTCTCCGGACCAGTGTCTGCATCCCCACAGGGAAGAGCCGCTTCAGAAACACTGACTACAGGTTGAGCCAAGGTTCCAGCCTTGAGAAAACCCTGGGAGACCAAACTGTTTCCTAACACCACAAATTCAGCCTCAAACTACGGCCCTGACAACTAGGTTCCCCCCCACCCCACCCCATAAATAGTCTGGCAGTGAGTTCAAAAAGTAAAGATCCTGCAAATAATTCAAGTTCGAGGTTTGGGGGGAAATTTCTGCCTGGCATAGAGAGAACTCAAGTCCGCCTCATCCTAACATGTCCCCATCTCCTGAAGTGGCCCTGCGTCCACCTGGGCCCAGGAGGGCTGGAGGGCCCAGCTGGGGGAGAGCTGGAGAGCTCTCCGCTTCTCCGAGCTTGCCCGCTTCACGGGTGCTGGTGCCCACGCTCAGCCTTCGCAAAACCAGAGAACCGCTCACTTTGCGGTTAAAATCTGCCTCCCTTGTGGCTCAATTAACCAGATTATTGTTTCCTACAGAGAGAAATCAACTCGCATTCAGCTGAACCCTGTCACTGCAAACGCCACGCAGAATGACACTCACTATAAAGAAACTGAGACAGAAAAAGAGGGGAGGTGGCGGAGGGCAGTCCGACCCACCAGTGTGGGGTACAGAGTCTCTGGTTATATCGGTGTTTGGGGGGAAGCAGAAGGGAGATTAGAGTTTCTTCCATTAAATAGGCAATTTTGGGGTGCCATCAACCCACCAAAGAAAGTGGGGGAAAAGAAAGCACCCCTGTCCGTGCAGACCTGAGGCCTCAGTGGGTGTCCAGGCTTCCAGACAGAGGGACAGAGGGACAGAGGGACAGAGGGACAGAGGGACAGGTTACTGGCAGCTGCTGGAGGCATCACATGAACAGGGAAATAGACCTCAGTGAGGCAACAAGGAAAATGCTTAGTTTATTTTTCCCCAAGTGCTTCGGGCTCCCTGGCCCGCCTTCCACAGGCTTGCAGGTAGCAAGAGCAGGGGAGCCCTCACCACAGAGACCCATCCACCTCGGGGCCAGGCGAGGTGTAGGCCAACTCTTTGTTCTTCGGGGAAACGAAGGCTCTGGGTGAAGAGGGTTTTGTCCCTTGACGCGGGTTTTCCTCCCCTAGACTGCGGTCCTCAGCTTCCTCCCCTCTAGCGGCGGGACGGGACGGAACGGGACGGGACGTGGCGGGGAGGGGGAAAGGGCGCAGACCCGGGCGCGGAGCGGCACCCAGAGCAGCACCTCGGACCTCTGGGGCCTCTCCGGCCGCCGGCGGAAGCCGGTCGCTCAGCGGCAGCTCCAGGGCGCAGCGCGGGAGCGCAGAGACCGGAGCTGGTTGAGTCCTCTGTCGGCTCCGGGTTCCCTCTGCCGCCGCGGTGTTCGGTCCTCCGCCGCAGGGTCACGCCTGGTTCCGGCGCCCGAGGCCCGGTTCCCGGCGGCGGCGCGCCGTCCGCACGCACGCGGTGAGCCGGGTCAGGAGCCGCCTTCACCCGCCGGGCCGGAGCGCGGGCCGGCGGCGGGCGAGGCTGGGCCCTGACGCGCCGCTGTCTCCGCAGTGAAGGAGGAGGGCGACCGTGAGATCTCCAGCTCGCGGGACAGCCCGCCGGTGCGCCTGAAGAAGCCGCGCAAGGCGCGCACCGCCTTCACCGACCACCAGCTGGCCCAGCTGGAGCGCAGCTTCGAGCGGCAGAAGTACCTGAGCGTGCAGGACCGCATGGAGCTGGCCGCCTCGCTCAACCTCACCGACACGCAGGTCAAGACGTGGTACCAGAATCGCAGGTGAGGTCTGGCTGCGGGGCGCAGGGGCCCTCCCGTCTCTCCAGCCTCCCCTGTCCACTCCACCTCCGGGCTCTATCTCAAGAGATGGCCCTGTTCTGTCCCCATTCTGTGCAAGTGGGGAAACTGAGGTCTCGAGGAGAGAAGGCCTTGCCCAAAGTCCCACAGTACTGGAGGGAGATGTGGCTCGACCCGCCCTGGGACAGGTGGACAGACACATGGGCCAACAGAAGTCCAGGGCCTGCTGACCCCAGGCAGGCCAGCCCGAGTCCGGTCTTGGAGCCTCTGGGCTCTTCCAGGGGAAGCCCCAGCCAGGGGAGGGTGGTGGCCTCAGTCCAGCCTGTTTCAGGGGGGAGGACCAGGGACAGCCCTGGGTGACATACACCCGTCCAGGCAGCTGCTGCGGTGGGGGTGCTCCTCTGGCCACCTCAGCCTTCCCAGCCCGGAGAGCCCAGGAGGGGACGGCCCAGTGGCTCCGTGGGGACTGGGAAATCGGTGTGGGGCACTGGCCTTGACCTGCTGTTCCTAATCTCCCTCCACAGTACGTTCACAGGACACACACACCCATGTCACACATCCTTAGGAACACACCACACACTCACATAACACAGCTCAAGCCCAGTCACACACGGTGGAGGGGAGGCCGGAATGCTGCTTTCCATAAACAAGCCTCAGAACACACCGCCCATTAATAATAAATACCGATTACTGCTCCGGGCATCAATAATTAAGGGCCGTTACAGTGATCACGCAATTATGATGATGGTGAATAATTCAGGGAGGGAAACCGGGTTGGTGTGACGGAGCCGCCTTGCCTTGGTGGCCGGCCTCACTGGCCAGGTATGAGCGGTTCTAGTCGCAGCGTGGCTGCCGGCCCACGTGGCCCCGACTTCCTTGCTTCCTGGAGAACTGGAGGATCGGCCAGTGGCCTCCAGACAGAACCTGCCCAGGCCTCAGGCCAGGCGACAGAGGGCAGCGGGTGCGGGCCTGCAGCGTGAAACCTCTCCCACGGCCCGGCCGGCTGCTGCTGGCGCTGCTCCCGCAGAAGTTTGGCTGCTGTCTGCAGACTGTCCTGCCCAGTCAGGGGCCAGTGGGAGCACCAACCACGCCCCTTTCCACTAGGGTGGTCCGACCCCGACCCTTCTCCAGGGCAATCTTTCCCTTTACTAGGGCCTCCAGGGGATCCATACTCAGGGGCTGCTTGGACACTCAGCTCCCAGGGCCCAGTCTGCAGCCCCGAGCAGCCTGCGAGGTTAGAGCCTGTGCTTCGGGATGGGGCGGGCGGCCTGACTTTAGAACATGGGCGGGCTCCACCACTTACAGGCCATCTTGAAAGCTGACCCACACCTTGGTTTACTTATCTGTAAAATGGGGATAAGTAACCAGAGCAGGCCGGTGAAAGATGAAACAAGCAGCTGCAGCTCACAAGGGAGAGCGCTGGGAGCAGGCAGCTGGCCATTTACTAACAGAAGCCCCCAGGCGCTCCGGGGCAAGCACCGAGGGGTAGGGCTCTCCAGCACCGCAGCCCTGACCTGGCCCGACGCGTTTATTTCGGTCCCTAGGACTAAATGGAAGCGACAGACGGCCGTCGGCTTGGAGCTGCTGGCAGAGGCAGGCAATTACTCAGCGCTCCAGCGGATGTTCCCGTCGCCTTATTTCTACCCGCAGAGTCTCGTTTCCAATCTGGACCCCGGGGCCGCGCTCTATCTGTATCGCGGGCCCAGCGCGCCGCCGCCCGCCCTGCAGAGGCCTCTGGTGCCCCGCATCCTCATCCACGGACTCCAGGGCGCCAGCGAGCCGCCCCCGCCGCTGCCCCCGCTGGCCGGCGTCCTCCCGCGCGCCGCGCAGCCGCGGTGAAGTGCCTGCCGCCCGCGGCCGGGCCGCTCCGGGGGCTCTGCTCCCGGCCCTTCCACCAGCCTCTCGGAGGGCCCGGGGCTTCCGTGCCCCTCTCCGAGGGTCTCCTCTCCGGCCCTCCCTGGCGCCCCAGCCCAGTGTCCCCTGAAAGGCCAAATGCCAAGTCTACTGAGGCCGGGCCTCGGACTGAGTGTCCCTAAGCCTCCTGGCGTCCTCTCTCTCGGCCACTCTGTCCGGGAGCCACGTCCACCCGCCGATGTACATACATCCGCCTTCCCTTAGGCGCCCCCCGCTCCCGCTCCCGGGAGCAAGTGGGGGCGCCCCACGCTTGCCCTCCGTACTCCAGCTGTACACCAAGCCTGACGGGGTACAGGAGTGTGGAGCCCCCCCACCCCCAGCGCCCGGGCAGGTGGCAGAGATGTACATTCGTGTGCAAAGTGTATATGAAGTTATTTATTCGTGACCATAACCGTGACTGTGTCCGTGAACCAGTGAGTCTGTGGCCTGTGTCCTCCCCCTGCCAGGCGGGGCAGGAAGGGGCCAGGGGCTTGCCCACCCACCCGACCCCAGCACCCAACCCCCGCCTCTGTCAGGGGGCAGCCAGGCCCCTCGGGTTCTCTTTTTTAAATGTGAAAATAAACTTCTTACAAATGACCAAGAGCCTGTAGGCTTGCATCCATTGTCTTGTCCCCCTCTCTTCCTTGCCACTGTGGCGGGGCCTGGGGCAGGGTCTCCCCTCCTTGGCCCCGTCCCCGCTCTACAGCGAGCCAAGCCCGCTACCCACCGCCCCCTTCCACCTGGGTCCTCACTGCTCCTTGCCTGCCTGCCCATCGGGTCTCTGGGCCCGGTGGGGTGGTGGTGGGGTCAGCGCCTGGCTTGTGCGGCTGCGGGCCGGGCTGCGGTGCCCTCGCTGAGCCGGCTCATCTGGCCGCAACAAGGGTGCCGGCAGCTGGTGACCGGCTCGGGCACTGGGGCCGACAGATGGGCTTCGAAGCAGCTCCCCCGTCTGCCCGCGCCGGCGCTCTGGCAGCTCACAGGGCCGGGCAGCAGGACCACAGCAGCCTTGGTCTGGAACCCCCTAGACCTGAAGCCACCTTGGGTAACCCCCACTCCTGCACCTCTTCACTGGCCCGGTCCGTTGAAAGGAGACCCAGAGGGCATCCAACCCAACGCCAGCCTGGGTTCCAGCATGTGGCTCCAGGGTCTCAGGGGAGGGGGCTTAACTCTCCATCCAGACTGAGGTCTCCAGTTCCTATTCGCAGGGCCAAGGTCACCTCCTGAGGCCAGCCCTTCTCTGGGGCAGGGGCGCAGGTGCTGCCTGCCATACCACCTGCAGCTCAGACTCCCAGGTGGGAAGAAAAGCTGGGCTAGGAAGTCTGGGGGCGGCAGGCCCGCTCTGGGAGAGGATCTCATGCATCTTGGAGGAGGCTCCCCCACCTAGAACGGACCCACCCCTGCTACTGCCGCCTCCCGGTCTGCGCGCCCCCCCCCCCACTGCTGGAGGCTTTCTTTCCAGGGTGGAGAGGGTATTATTCTAATTTTGCAAAATGCACAGCAGCTAATTAAGTCAAGGAGAGCCTCGGCTTTGGGGTTCTTTTGCATGTGAATGGGGGTGGGTAAATCCCCAGCTCAGGCGGTGATGGGGGCGAGAGGGGACAGTCCCCAACTCAGGGTTAATGAAGTGGGAAGGGAGTCCGTCATAGCCTCCTGCAAACAAAGTCCCCTGCAACAAACCCTGCTCAAATCCTACATGGATTGACTCAAACCCAGGGGATAAGTGCTTTAAATTAATCTCATTGAATAAGAATGAGACCAAACAAAACTCTTTAAAATCATATTAAAAATCTATCAAAGGACAACTTGCACTGGTGTGCTTTTCATTTTGTGGCAGTGAGGGCGGTAGCTGGGCGCGCACCGTTGCATTTACACAGTGGCGGTGCAAATCACAGACACCGCCCCGCTATGTAATTGTCCTTGTACCTCAGAGGCGGTTTCATAGCTTACATTAATGAAGAACAAGGCTCCCCGACAAGTTTATAATTACGGTATTTTACATTGTCCTGCACTTCCTGTCTGCAATAACTTTACAACCTTGGCAGTGCGGTGGGTGGGCTTCTGCTCGCGTCCTTCCGTTTCCAAGGCGAAGAGTTTCCCTGTGCCCACCCGGGGGGCTGCGTGAGCTCTCATTTCCAACAGGAAAGAATGGACTGGAAGCCAGGAAAGGTCCACACACAACCCTCAGATTCAGCAGAGTAGGGCCAGTCACCAACTTGAGTGTCCCCGCCCGGCCTTGGGCGGGGGCTTCTGGAATATTCTGAGGAGTGGAGATGATTTTAAGGGTGCCGCCCGGACCCCACACTGACAGGAGAGTAGATGGGGAGCAGATGAGGTGAGAGAGATCAGGGAGACTAGCTGAGGGCGGCTTCCAGCAAGGGAGCTTCTCCAGCTGGCAAGCCTGGCACTTGTGTCTCCAGGAGCGGCGGCTGGTTCTCTTGGCTTCCCCTGCCTTTCTGTCCGGGGCTGGAGAGCAGCGCCAGCCTTAAGGGGCTCTGCCTACTCCTCTCCGGAAACCTCACCTCCCTTCACTGCGGGAGAAAGGAAAAACTCAAAGGAATCCAAGGGGCTTTGTCAAAGGCCTTTGCTGACTTAGTGGGGCTTTGCTTCTGCATGAGCGCTGACTTAATCAATCACCCGCCCTTCATGCGTGAGAATGGGCCCCACCCCGAAGATGCGCCGGACCAGGGCTGCAAAGAGGTCTTGGATTCAAAAAAAGCAGCCGATGAGGCCACCAGGGGAAAATGCTTTAGGCGGCACCATTCCATGAGATGTCCAAGTTCTGTGACTTTAAATCGGGGAGTCCGGCTGATGACCGAAGTTTGGGAAATCGGGGAAAAGGCATGATTAGAAATACACACAAAATTAGAATATGTGCAGTGGAATTAGGTGAAAGCTTTGCCTAACTGATGCCTGAAATGTATAATCTGTCAAGAGCCATCATAAGAAAGATTTATATTAAGGTTATTTAAATTTAGATATTAACCCTAAATCTGCTAAACCCAAGTTTATTAACTGGGGGTGGGGTGGTAATAAAATTGATTCTACTTAGAAACAGACCCACACAGCGTCAGTGGCCACACCTCACCTCTGCCGTTAGCAGATTAAGTGTAGCTTTTGATCTCAGAATTAGTCACTTAGGTACTTTACAAGGTTCCTGCGCCCCCCGCAACCCCCACCCCAGGAAAGCAGGTCTGTGACCCGCCCTTTAATGGAATGAATACCATGGGGGAAGTGGGGCCTCTCTCTGATCAGCCTGATCACAAGCGCTCATCCTGTTTCTCACAGCTGGGTTTTGTCTATAAAGTTTGATCCCTTTTCTTACCCAAATCACCCAACCTCTTACACAACGACATCAAAGGATTTTTTTGCCCCCTCAGTTTGAGAAGTACTGCAGATTTGTTACAAATTTCTCCAACTGCCCATTAATTTGTGTGGCAGTCGTTCCGAGAAGGTCCTCAGACACCTGGGTCCTGTCTGGTGTGGGGCCCGCTGACCTCTGTCCTGTCTACCAGGCAGGGACAGAGGCCTCTGCCGTCTGGCCCAGCCTGCAACTCTCAGGCCCTCTCCTGACCACGTGGTTGTTGGGCCCCTGGAGAGTCCACTGATGTGGGGCCGGCCAGCACCTCGGTAGTTGGGGGCCGGCACGGACAGGAGACAAGAGCGCCCACCCTCTGCCCTGTCCTCAGGGCCCTCGTTACCGTGTCCAAATCTTACATTTATGGGAAAATCAATATGCTGCGGGATCCTCCTTCGAACCTCCCGGAAAGCACAGCGGGAGGGGAGGCAGTGGCTGGGGCCCAGGACAAAGACCCATGTCCTTTCTGGAAAAGGCAATGGGATTCCATTGGAGAAGCGCTCTGTGCTCTGGATGCAGGCACCCTGACTTCAAAGGCAAGTAATAAAAAGGCGACAGTAAATCAATTAGCCCAGAGAGGAAGTTTTTCATGGACAGGAAAGAGAGCAGAGGACAGCTCTGACAGTGCCCGCAGGAAACAGTGGCCAGATGAAGGGTCCCTGAGCATTCTAGACCCACGGCCCAAAATGCTGTGACCACCTTTTTTCTTCCTACATTTATTGAAGTTACTTTGCTTTACAAAATAATATAAACAGGCACGTGCAGGCTCCTCATCCCTCAGACACGCCCCACAAGCGACCGAAGTCCTCCCACGGCCACAGGCCACCATGTGCCCCAGCCCGTCCCTTCTGGTGCCTGCAGCTGTTTTCCACAAGCACTCGTACAGGTCCTACACCGTGATGGCGGCAGCACGTAAGTACTCTTTCTCTTCTTCTACAAGCTCGATGCGCGTTTTGGAAACGGTGCTTTATAAAATTCGCACCAGGGTCCACATGGACTGGGCCAAAGTCATGCTGGGGGTCTCCTCCGACCTCGTGATGGGAAGGTCAGCCTTCTAGCCACAGCACTGGACGTGAGGCTCCATCCACAGTGGACGTGGGCAGTGTGATCTCTGGTGACGGCAAGTGTTGGGCCCACAGGGTGGGAAGCTGGCTCGTTTAGACGACGCTGACCCCGCCATGAAAGGTAAGGCCGTTGCCCACACAGGGCCCCTCTGACAGGAACCCCTCCATCTAAGCCTGGGGGTCTGCGGGGTCCACTCTGAGACCCAGTTTGCGGAGGCAGCTTAATGAGCTTGTGGGGTGGCCTGCTGTCCCCCCAAAGCTCCAGTGTTACTGGCGGCCTGCGCCCGGCGCGGCTGGCTCCCGGGAGCCGAGCTGGCTCTGCTCCTTGACCTTGGTGACGCGGGCCTCCAAGCCGCTGGAGTACTCGGAGCGCAGGATTTCTGCGAGCCGGTGTTGACGCGGGGTCTTCTTATGAAGGTCGGTCCTGGGGAACAGTAACAGCAGAGGGGGAGAGAACGTTATTATTTTTTCCTTCTCATTTGGAAAGAGGCTGAGAGCAGCCGGTCCTGAGACTGGGACTGACATTTCTGCATCAGCGACCGCGCTCCCCTCCACGGTACCGGCTTTGATACTCTTGCATCACAAGACTCGATACGGCGCCGACAGACTTTCACGATGGTGGCAAAATATCATGGCATTTTTAAAAGTGGGGTTTTGTTCTGTGTTGCTTTCTCGGAAAAAAAGGACGACCCACACTCACACTCTGATGGCAAATGAGGTGCGTGACGCGGCGGTTTGCCAAGGGTGGGAAACCGGCCCGCGCCGCCACAAGGTAAGCCGTGAAGGGATGCATGGTCCCCAGCCCCAGAGCCTGTGCCCCTCCCAGGACTGACACCGAGGTGTGCATGGGCCGGTGTGAGGGCCTCCGGGCCCGCCCGCGGGAAGCTGAAGGCCGGAAAAGGATGTCACACGCTGCATCCCAGTCACTGTTTTCAAAAGACGCAACTTCCCATTGATCAGAAGATCAGAGAAGGAAATTGGTAGACATTCAATCAAACACAGGGCAAATGATTATGAAGATGGAAGAGCAAAACATGTCCAAGAGGATTTGAGCCCGACAGCCACAGAGCCGGCAGCACTGAGTCCACACGGCCGCCGGCACCGGCCTCTTGAGGGGCAGTGTCCATGGGCAATGGTGTCCCGGGTGCTCTGGAAAGGCACTGCAGTGTTGGGGACTCAACTGTGGCCAAAGTGACGTGACGGATGCCTTTAAACCCAAGAATTGAGACAACTGGCGCGCCATGACTGCCCGTGGAGGCCGGGGAGCCTGCCACAGCCTCCCGTCCACGAGGGAGCAACCAATCTGCACGGGGCAGCGAGCCAGTGACCCAAGCGTGTCACAGCAGGGTCTTCTGCTGTGACAGCTGGAGAAAGCCAAAGTCACCCTTCGTGGGGAAAGGAGTCTGGGGCGCCGGCCACCTGGAACCTCACATTTCAGAGCGAGGGGCTCCTTGGTCGCATGCAGTCACCACATCCACCGCCACAAGGTGGGTGTGACCACGACCACGCTCAGACGAGGAAGGAAACCTGGACAGGAGGAGGCCGAGCAACCCGGTGGCACGTCCTCCGGCGCCAGCCCAGGCTGGTCTTCTGTGCCCACCACCAAGCTGCCATCAGGATGGAAAAGTGTGGACAGGAAGGCCGCCCAGCAGTCAGGGCTGACAAATGACCATGATCTGACGGGGGAGGGGGGTGTCCTCTGCGGTCTCGGGACTGTTTCAGTGGGACCATGGGGCAGGCGACAGATGACACAGTGAGGTGGGAGGGACAGGAGAGCAGAAAGGTTCGGAGCAGGGCTCTGGGCCTCGTTTCCTCTTCCGAGAAATGGGCTGATGCTCAGAGCAGAGCCCAAGGCTGCATGTGGGTGAAATCCAGTAACATGACATCTGGTGGCTCACAGGTGCCTGGCTCATGGGTTGGGGTCAGTCAAGGTTAAAAATGAGGAAACTGAGATCCATTAAGCCAGCAACTTCCCCAGGGCTACTCTGGAGCCAGGACAGACGCTGGGCCCTAGAAATGGGCTGGGTTCTAACGATCGGCCCTCCTCCGGGCCGGCGGTGAGGGTGGCATGCTGTCCCTCCGTCCCTGGCGGAGGCCCCGCCTGCGGAGCCACAGGAGACAGGCCCAACGCGTGCGCCAGCCCGCTCCAGACCGCAGCTGCCAGCTCCTGCACTGGGTTTATTTTCAGTCGGGTTACGTGACAGAGTGGAAAGGTTCTGACAGGAAGGAGGGCTGCTTCTCCCCTTGTCTGAAGCCAGCTACTCCAACGTGCATAATTTTAAATGTAACAACCTGAATTTCAAAATATGAAAATTTAGTCAAAACATCCTCCCAGCAGGAGCTCCCCACTTCGACGGCTGCTCCTAGTACCGCTAACGCGACATGAGAACGGGCCTGCCTGGGGTGGCCGAGGGTGACTGTGGCTGGCAGCCTGGCTTGCACCCGTGTCCATGGGACACGCAGCACACAGGCGACCGGACTGGGCACGGACGAGCACAGCAGGTGTGGGCAGCGAGGCCTCTGGCAGGCACACCAAGACTGTCCCCACTGCGACGGTTCTGGGGTTCCGTCCGGGTGTGCTTCTGACTGGGGACCCAGACCCCTCCCTGAGGAAGGAGGCCTTCGGGGTGTCACTGTAACGGTGGCCACCCCAGTGGGTCCCTGTCCCTTGCCAGCAAGGGGTCTTCCTATTCTGAGGCCCAGGGCTGAAAAAGGCCAAGCGCAGAGGGGAGGATGAAGCCCTGCAGCCGAGCTGTGGTGGGCACACGGGGCCCGGCCTTACCCGCCCGGCTGTGCTCCCAGGCGCCTGCCCGCTTCCTTGCCCCCCACTCTCCAGGAGGCACTGAGGTCGTGTTAAGAGGGGAGCTCAGGGCGGTCAACCTCTCTGAGCGTCCACTGGAGCCATCTGGTAGTGACCAAGCAACCGGCCAGCTTACCTGCCTGCAGGAGCCCTGGCAGGGAGGGCGCCCCGAGCAGGGCGGGCGGGTGGGAGGTGCGGCTCTCACTGCCGACGGGGGAGTGTGGCCCCATCGCTGGTCTGCGCGCTAACAGGCCATGTGCTTTCTCTCAGCTGCTACCGCTTTAATGAGGCCCAGATTCTACTCTGGTTTCTAGCTGGAGGTGGGCATTTTAACCATCTCTTCCCATGAGCTACCCAAGACAGACACTGAAAAATGAAGCTTTCCCCGAGGCCCTGGAATGTACCTCCAGAACTTTCCTTTCTACGACACGTCCTGCGGGCTGCTGAAGTCGTGATGGCGGCCAACATTCACGGGATTCGTCAAGTAGATGAAGAACGCTTACGCAGCAAATGCCAAGTATATGGGCTATTCGAGAATTTCAACGCAAAACAGATGGAGTCACAGCCATTCAGACGAGCCCTGCGCCTCCCGCGCCGCCTGCGTCTCCGGCTCCCACACAGCACCGTGAACCAGGGGGACCCCTGGACCCCACACTCACTGGCGCAGTGTAAACGACACCCCCACGGTCGGTCACAAGCCTGTCATGAAGAGCTAGGGTTGAGCCCCAGAATTATGACATGACTTGTGCCTATCACCACATGTAAGTTTTTTTTTTATCATCAAAATCCCAAAAGTTCCTTGTATGAAAACACAATTTTTTTAAAGGAAAGGTGCAGCAGGGATGAAGGCGAGCGGGCAGGCAGGTGGAGAGAGGAGGAAGCCTTCTATTTCGTTTATTTAGTTGTTCATCTTGATCGCTTTCCCCCTGGTCCCAAGTGACGAACCTGAGACCTGGGGTGTGTGTGAAAGGTGTCTGGTGACTTCATGTGAGGTCACCAGGGCAAGCGCATCAGTCTTTTTAAGGAAAGAGGCGAGGGAAGTGAAGGTGGCAGGCAGGCAGGCAGGCAGTGGAGAGAGGGGAGAAGCAGCAATTTAACTTTATTCACTTGTTCATGTTGCTCGTCCCCCAGGGCGGGAACCCTGGTCCTGGGATGTGCTCGTCAGGAGGTGCGCCCCTAACCGCTGCTCCACGGGGCCTCACCTGCTCTGGTTTCCCAGGCGCCAACCCATGCAGCTGCGTACAAGTGCCGGGCAGCAGGGACACTGCAGCGAAATCCCCATGCGGCTGTGAGGACAGACACCACGTAAACAGCACCGCCAGAGCAGGAACGAGGCTCAGTGAAGAGCAGAGGAGCAGGGGCGGCGCCGGGTCCTGACACCAGGAGCCTCTTGGCGCCCGAGGGTGCACACGCAGAGGAGGGAGCGGACACTTACCGACAGCCACTCTGAAAGCCAAGCCCATTCAAACTGCAGGACTGACGGGAGCTCAGAGACCACGCAGCCCGCGCGACGGAAACCGGCGCGGCCCTCAGCCGGTGCTGGGCGGGGCGTCCTCAGGCCACGGCTCTGCTCGCTCGTGGCCCCTGGTGTCAGTGGAGGCCGACACGAAGGCCGGAAGGGCACCTGGAGTGCCTTCTCCAGGGTGACTCTGCGGGAGGCACTGAGCTCGTGTTAAGAGGGGAGCTCAGGGCGGTCATGGAAACAGCACATCTGTAACCGCTGTGACTTCATCCCGGAAAAACTGACGAAGACTGATAAGCTCGGGACAGAATTCAGCACCAAAGCCCAGCGCGCAGCCCTCAGGGCCCGTCCTATTTGACACCATCGTGGAGACCTGCGCGACACCGCGAGGCGTATTAATCAGCCTTCAGATGAAAAGCCTGCGGGGAAGGCAACGCCCTAGCGACAGAAAACCCATAACCCCGACAGGCCCACAGGCCAGCCTGCGGTACGGGGACTGCATTGAGGCACGTGGGAAGTCTGCTCTCGGGCCAGCAGAGGCCAGTGGCCTGAACGAGCACCCATGTGCGAGGCGAGGGTGTGACCGGCAAGTCCCAGCCTGAGCTGCCGGAAGACCTGAAGCCAGAAAGGCAGGAAGCCTGGGTGCTGGGGAGCTGAGCCTGGAAGCAGGAGGCTGGTGCCATGCCCCACCCACCTGTGGAGGGACGGGACCAGGATGACAGGGAGGGTGCAGGAGTGGGTCCTCCAGATGGACAGCCTTCTCTCCGTGCAGGCAGGCTCTGGGAGGCTGAGTAGAACCAGGCCTTGGAAAAGGACCTGAGCAGACGGACAAGCCGTCAGAGATGAACTGAGACTCAGTAGCAGCCAGAGAGGCTGGGGGTCTGGACAGGCACCCGGGAGGCTGGCCCCCCAGTGTGGAGCGGGGCTGCAATGCGGGCTGTGGGTCTGGCCCTCGAAGTCGGCCGAGGTGCCTGTTCTCAAAGTCCCAGCCTGCTTGCTCACAAGAGGGGTAAGTGGGTGCTCTGGTGCCTCAGGCGGCACAAATGCTGAGCTGCGGACCTTTAAAGCCCAGGGACCCCGGGTTGAGACGGGCCGGGGAAAAAGAAAATAAACAAATAAAACCGCACCTTCCTCTCCTCCCTCCCTCCACAAAGATTAAATGAACTAATGACTCAAAGGCCCACCCTGGTGCCCACTGCGCAGGCCCCAGCTGTTGCTACTATGAGCAGCGTGGAGAGAGCAACGCAGGGGAGAGCAGCCACCTGACACATTGTCGTGTGGACAGAGGCTGTTTGAGCAAGGACACCCTGAGACCAGAGTCACGCGGAAGATTCAGGCTGTTCTGGGAGCTCCAGAGCGCGCAGGTCCAGGCGTGGGGGCTGGGGGCCGGGGGCTGGGCAGAGGACACCACTCTGACCAACCACCACCCTGGGCTCAGACGTGGCAGGCGGGGCGCAGCGTCCTCATGCCCGGCACGGCCCGGGCGCCCTGCTAAGTCAGGTGCCAGAGCCAGGGCTGGGGTCCGGCCTCTGGCCCGCACACGGCGCTTCTGGACCCGGGTCTCGCTGGCAGTCGTCTCTTCTCCGCCACCTTTCGCACGAGCCCACCCAAGGGCTTGCTGCTCGGCTGGCTTCAGTCAGACCCTTCCAGGTGCGCAGCCAAAACATCCCCTGCTCTGTGTCCCATTCTTCTGTCACATGAATGCAGAAAATAAGTCCCTGCGGGTTCGTGTACTCGCCACTCTGCCTAATCCTGATGCCGGAAAACAGAGGCTCCCGAAGGCGTGTGAGGAGGCCAGCAGGTGCCGGGTGCGGGCTCCGGCTCGCGGACGCGCCACGTGGCAGGGCCCGCCCACTTCCTTACCCGTACTGGGCGCACGACCTGTCACAGAGCATGTGAGGCCCCTCCAACGGACTCGGCACAGCAGAGGGCACACACGCGTCCCCACCAAACATGAAGCGAGCAGCCGCGAGACGCTCTGGGACGCGGGCTCTCAGAGCGCATCTCTTCTGAAGATGAAGGAGTTAAGACAGCATGCTCCACTTCAGACTGCTATCACACCAGGACCGGGGGAGGATGACATTTGAAAAAGAGCTGGAGTCATCTCATATAGGTCAGGACGAGATGGAAAGGCTCTGGCATCATTAAGCGAGAGTGCAGGGGCTGGCACGCACCAAGCCTCCACTGCCGACAGGAGCGAGGCAGGTGGAGACAGGTGAGAGGAGACGGCGGCATGGAGTCGGCTGTGAGGCGGGTACGGATGGCTAACACCGCTGCATGCAGTCACAGGACAGCTGACTGTCAGCCGATGTCTCTGATGGGTGGACTGAGGTGCCTGTGCAAGGACAGTGAGGAGGAACCGGGGAGACGAGGGGCACGCAGCCTCGTCTGGGCCTGCCGTTCCCGCGAGGCCGGCCGGCCTGCCTGTCTCCTAACTCCGGGGTCCCGCCCTGAACATGACCATCTTCAGCACCCTCCCAGGAGAGGCTGGCTGGGTTCCTGTTCTTTGTCCTCAGCCCAGACCACTTGACGGAAAGCCCACCTCACGGCTCCTGCTGTCTGCAGGTGACCCAGGTGTGGAGGAGGCTGGGGTCAGGAGAAATCCCTCTCATCACCTCATTAGCCGGGTGAGAGCGAGGTTGAGGTCGTTCACTAGGAGGCAGAGCTGAAAATTGCACGGCGTCGTCGGGAGAAACAGGCAGTGAGAGGCCAGGCGAGAACTGCATGCGCGGTGTGTGGAGGAGGGGCCCCGAGCCACCACAGAGGCCCAGGGAAGGGAGACGGATCGCACGGGTCTGTGCAGAGGAGGGGCCGCACTGAGCCCCTGCACGCTATGCGGGGAACGCAACAGTCAACCCTGGGTCCACAGACACCCAGGCGCCCCACCCAGTGAGCGGCCACCTCCCACCACACTTCCCCTGTCTTATGTTCTCAGCACAAGTGATGTGGGAGGATGGCCAGGGGAGGGTCACCATCACCCACCTCTTCTCGCCGCTCACCTGCAGGCAGGCCCAGGCCCCACCACGGCCGGTCCTCACTCATCTGCAGGCTGCGCCCTGGCCAGCACCTCCGGCCCCCGTGCCACGCTGGCACCCCACTGCCCACTCGAGGACCATACTCTCCCAGGCTGGTCCTCGAAGCTACATTTCCGATGGGCAATCTCCTCACCACCACCTCCCGATTTCTGCCCTCACTGACTGGCCCCTGGGCCAGGGTCTGCATCTTGATTCACTCCCAGTGGGCTCCCTGAGCAGACTGCTGCCCCTCCACCGGACAGCACCTCCGCCCTCCAGGCCGTATCACTGCAGCCACCCGCCGGCCTGCAGGCTGCGATCAAGAGAGCTGACCCTCCGCCCTCAGCTGGCCGTGTTCAAGTGGTGGAGACCGGGATGCTGAACCCATTTGCCTCCGTATTCTGGGGTCTGACACCTCTGACAAGGCTGGGGGACAGAACAAGCGGCTGACCTCGGGACTGTTCTCCCCGGAGGACGTGGCCCCAGGCTTGCTCTGCTTGCTCTCAGGACACGCTGGCCGAGCAGCGGGGCTGGCCCTCTGCTGGGCTCTCAAGTGATCACTTCATGTCAGAACTACCCCTCTCCGTCTCCTCAGCATCACGGGCCACTTCAGCCTCATCTGTCAGACTATCTCTGGGGCGTGAGCCCTCCGGTGGGAGCTGAGGGTCAAGCGGCAGGAACAAGGCCACAGCACCGGAGAGGAGACAGAGAGATGGATGGAGGGACAGAAGGCCTTGGTGACACAGCGGAAGGAGGCAGGTGGGTGCCAACTTCCTCGCAGGCGTGAGGGGCGCCAACCAAGAGGACTTGCAGCCTGAGGAGACCGGGACAGCCTGCCACGGGAGGGCTGGGCCAGGCTGGGCCTGGAGAAGGGGCCGGTGTCATGGGCTGGCATCACTGGTCACCGAAGGGCGTGGAGCCGGGTCGGAGTCTCGGTACAGGAGGTTCTAGACATCCAGATGAAGGTGAGGGGCAAGTGGCCATTCAGGAGACAGGGCTTGGGACGCCAAGAACAGAGGGAGTTGAGGCGGCGGGGAGTAGGCTGCGCCGGACGCGGCTGGGAGATGGAGATGGGAGATGGAGGAGGAAGAGGGTGCTCACGCGCCGTGGATTTAACGCAAGTCCCGTGTCCCCCGCATGGCTGTCCCGCCTCGGAGCTCGTGCTCTCCAAGCTGCCTTTTAGCCTGGCGCCTGGCTGGATGAAATCGGGAGCATGTCCACAGCGGGCAAGACTCCAGGCTTGCCTTCGGCTAATGCAGTGATACCAGGGAGGCTGGAAACGCCAGCAAAGCAGCAGGCGGCCGCCCGCGGTGAGAGCACTGCTTCCCGGGAGGCCCTGTAGCTCTTTCCTGCAGCCTGGGAGGGGCCGGGCCCACGTCCTCCGGGTGATCCTGAGAAGGGAAGTGCAGGGGGCTGAAAGGCGGACAGCTGACGAGTCCCCTCTGTTCCAGGACGCTGGGATGAAGGCGTGGGGAAGCACCAGAGGCACCGTCATCGGAGCCGCCATCGACGGCAGGCTCTCAGGTGCGTCACCGAGATGCTGCTTCGGGTGGCCCAGGCTGACAGCACCGCGGACGTGCAGAGTCGGCGGCGGCAGCGGAGCGCTAAGGGCACTGCTCGACACAGGTCTTCCCAGCCGACGCATGTGAGGACCAGGGAGCAGCCTGAATGGTGAAAAGTGCCCCCGAGTGGCTCTCTGCACAATCCCTGATCCGAACTTCAGTGGTGGCACGTCCGGACGTTTCAGATGAGAAATGTGACCGCGCGAGTCCCACGGGGCGGAGGCTGATGGGGCCTCTGTGAGGGTGTCCGCTCACTTCGGAGACACTGTGTCGGGCGCTGGAGAGGCGCCCGGTCAGGCAGCGGCTCGGCCCGGCCTGTGTTGGCTCTGAAGCGAGGCCAGAGCCCAGGCGCCGCCCTGTGCCCCCGATGACCCAGCACAGCGCCACGCGCCGGCCACTCGTGCCGCCCAAAGCACTAAGGCTGAGACCCAAAGTGGGGACTGTGTACCCGACCAAACTGCCAGGCAACGGCCGGGTTAGCTGGGAGGCTGAGAGCGCGCTGAGGACAGTGGCCCGGGCGGGAGGGAGCAGCGAGACCAACAGCTACATAAAAGTAACAAAGGTGCTTCCTCCTCCCGCCTCCTGCCTGTCTGCTGACCTTCACGTCAGGTGGCACAGCAGCCAGCCAGTCTGCTGCTCCTCTGTATCACACGCCTATTCCTCCACCGAGTTCTAAAGGAGGGAGCTGACTCCGAGCTTCAAACGACGCTTCAGCGCTACAGTGACGACAGCAGCACGGTGCTGGAACACCGATGCACACGCGTCAGTGGAGCAGACTGAGAGGCCTAGAAATAACCGCACATACACAGGCAGGTCATTCACAACATGGAGTCAAGAGCAGACAATGGGAGAAAGAAAGTCCCTTCGATAAGTGGTGCTGGGAACCCGGTGAGCCACGAGCTGAGTGAAGCTCGACCACTCACACGGGAACAAATGGACTCAAAGCAGACGAAAGACACACACGGAAGACTGGAAACCAAGCCAGAGCGACACGAAAGAAAGCAGGCGCGCTCTTCTACGCCGGCTCCAGTGATCTCTGAGAAGCCAGCGCCAACGGCGAGGGAGACAAACGCATAAACAAACAAATGGGACTGCATCGAACTAAAACACTTCAGCAGTGGGAGAAACCAGGACCAAGATGAAAAGGCAGCCTATGGAGAGGGTGAAGGCATCTGCATGTTTCTATCTGATAAGGGTTAATACCCAAAATATATAAAGAACTCATCAAGGTCAACAACAAATCAATCAACCTGATTAAAAAGGGGCAGAGGAACGAGACATTTCTCCAAAGGAGACACACAGAGGCCAACGGGCATGAGGAAGGACATCCATGACAAGGGGTTAATATCCAAGATAAAGACTTTGACAACTCAGCAAGACCCCTCATAACGAGTCCCATCAGCAATGGGCAGATGAGCCCCCAGACACCCTCCAAAGAGGACCAAGGTGGCCAAAGGCACACGAAAATGTTCATTACTTATTATTAAAGAATTGCGAGTTAAAAAGCTAACGAGGTACCCCGTACACCAGGACGATGGGCCAAGGAGGCCCACCAGAGCCACCAGACCTGGCGCGCACGGAAGGAGAAGCTCCTGCACTTGGGTGGGAGGTGAGGTTGGTGCAGCCACTTGGAAAACAGAACGGAGATTCCGCAAAGCATTGAAAATAAAATTCTGTCCAATCCAGTAATCTCACTTCCAAGCATCTGTCCAAACAGGAAAACAGAACTTGGAAAGGCCCAAGTACCCCTGTGTTTACTATAGCCCTACTTACAAAAGCCAGCACTTGGAAGCAGCCTCAGTGTCCACTGACGGATGATGACAAGGGCTGGAGCACTCACAATGCAACTCCGCTCAGTCACAACACCGGTGACATCTCGCCACCCTCCTTGCCTCAGAGGGCACTCAAAAGTATTTCGCTGACTGACTCAGAGGAGAAGGGCAGGCAAGCACTGATTTCATCTGTATTTGGAATATGGAAAAACAATGAAAATAAACTGATAAACTTACATAATGTTATAAACCAGTAAGAACAGGGAGACAAAGCTACTAATTGCTGATGAAGAGGTCTTCATCAGCGACTTAGGCACTTAGGCATCAATGACTTAGGCACTAAGACATCAGCGAGACAGAGGCAGGCCATGGGGCGCGGCAAGCACGCTGCTGGCTGCAGTCGTGCTTGGGCACAGCACACAACTCACACGAGGTTAGATGAAAACAGCAGTCACTCTGTCACAGTAACACCGAGACCTTCAACCATCTCCAGAGCATCAGACAGAGAGCACCTGAGTCCTCGGCCCCGATGACCTGTCCAGACAGGGTCTTCTCGGGGTGACTGCCGAGACGGACTGACAGACCAAGTGGCAGTACGACAACTCTCCCCTGTCCCAGCAGGCGGTGCTGGTTTCAGTGGCCCCGAAAGATGGGTGTTTTGGGAGACGAGCGCCTGTGTCCCAGAGCTGCCGCGTCCAGAGCTTGAAGACAAGCGGGCGCGCAGGTGGGAAGCCAGGTTCGGGACGGACGCAGCCAGGGCCTCGGGCCCCTTCCAGGCTTCACCAACAGCCCCGGCACCTGCGTGTGCGTGTGGGTGTCTGGGGGGCGGGGCGGGGCGGAGGCCTGCAAGCCGCTGCCAGACAGGCTTGCGAGGGCAACCGCCGCTCTGCGCAGGGAAGACGCTCATGTCCCTTCCAGAGCTGAGGACTGGAGAGCAAACGAGGCAGGCGATGAGGCCTGCAGGGGCACTTGTCGCATTTCCTGAAGGGGCCCAGCAGCCAAATCGTCGTGTCACTGCCGAGCCTGCTGACCTCCCTGCCCTCGCCGCACACTGACACCTGGCCGAGCCCCGAGTTTAGCGTCTGAGAGGCAAGGTGATTTCCTGACGGCCTATGGGTTTCGCTTGCAGGCAACAGGCTCGCACGAGACCCCGAATTTCCAGGCGGCAGACATCACAAGATGGAAGCTTAGAGAACTCAGGGCCATTCTCACCCCCTGCACTACATGCAAGGAGCCCCTTCTCCGTCTCGACAGATGGGTGTCAGAGGCGACGCAGCCGCCCAGAACAATGTCGCGGCCACAGCCCACCCCGCCCCGCCTCGTGGGCCTGACGGACTTCTTCCCTCCGCGCCCGACTGCGGCGTGGAGAATCCGCCACGCTCGCGCTGCCGCTCCTCAGACCACAATTACACGGTCCATGTGCAGATTAGCGGCGCAGTCACTCTCCCTGCAGTGACGAGAGTGCCCAAATGAAAAGGGGTGCCCACGGGTCCCCGAGTGCTCGCCTGCGCCAGCAAGCAGGGCGGCGGGGCAGGCAGCGAGTGGGGAGCGAAATGCCTTCGAAAGAAGGGCTTAATGACGGGACAGTCGCTCTAACAGAGAGGTGACATGGCAAGAACAGAGCGGCATTGTCGCGAGCAGGGTAATCCTGTGACACACTGCTGTCACTCAGCACCCCACTCCCTGCCGAGCCAGCCAGACATCAAAGGCTGCCCCCACCACCGAACATGCTCTTTATCAGCTAATCAGCCCATTCTTCCCTGAAGAAAGCCCGTTAAACCCCTGCTCCCAGGGGGATAGTGGTCCTGATGCCCATCTGCTGGCGAGGGTCAGCCGAGGTGGGAGGGGCGGCCGGCTCTCCCCAGGGGCTTCTCAAGGTAAGGACAATGCTGGCTCCCCGCCCCCAGGATCTGGGCAAGCACTGAGGCTGGGGCTGCGTCCAGATTAACACCGGCTAAAGAAACGCCGCCACCGGGGTAGGTCATCTGCAAACCATCAAATACCGGTTTGCACTCTCACTCGCAGGGAGAGGAAACACCAAGTGCTTGCTTCTCAGTATCACTCATCCCGCAGATCTAGTCCTGCCTCTCAAAGGGCCATTTCAGAGAGTGAGACAGGGTGGTCAGATTCTAGATGACCAGGCGCTGACTCTCTGACCTGACGAAGTCCCACGGTGTTGTCACGCACTCCAAATCAAAGCAGATACCAGCGACCTCACATCAAAAGACCTGACCCCACTCAGCACGCAGGCCCCGTGGAGACCTGGGGAGCCTGTCCTGCTGGGAGGGCTGGGTCTGGTGGAGGGAGGCAGGACATCTCTGGCTGCAGTCCTGCCCGGGCAGCTCCTCTCTACACCTTCAGACTGCCGGGAAGGAGCCGGAGCTGGACGCACACTGGTCCCAGCGCTGTGAGCACGGCAGGTGGAGGGAGCTGTCTCGAAGCCAGCACTGTCCGGGGTGAGGCCAACGCTGAGAGAAGAACCACCTAGCGTGTCGCTTTTTCAAGGAAAGTGCAGCAGGAATGAAGGCGAGCAGGCAGGAAGGGGGCGGGGTGGGGTGCGGCGGGGAGAAACACGACTTTATTTAGCTGTTCATGTGGCTGTTCCCCAGCCCCGGGTCTCCCACCTGGGTCCTTGGGATGGATGTGCCAATAACCTGGCAGCTTCTTAGTCCCCAAACTGGGCACACCCTGGCATAGTAGTAGCTGGGCGCAGTCCACCTACATCCCAAGGGCCCGACCTCGTGTCCTGGGGCCCGGAGAGGGGGTGGGTGGGCTAACAACCACGATGAACCATTCCTGCCTGTACCTTTCCTTTGAAAAAAGGTCCTCAAAGAAACAGAATGAACAAAGTTGTGAAGAACCCTGTCAAGTCCCCGGACAGCTTTTCTCCAGAACCTTCACTCCAAATCAAAGCAGATACCACTGGCTGGCTTCCAGATCTGTCCTAGCAGCTTTTCACCTGCTGGCCATGGGGATCAAAGGCGTATTGATGTGTATCCCCTAATTTTGACCCTCAAAACAAGCTTGTGAAATATCTAAAAAGACAGATTTCCTTCTGTCTTGTGTACTTGAGGAAACTGAGTAGCAAAACTACTGAGGAAAGCAAAGGCCCCAGAATCGGGTGCAGAGATTTTAGGCCCAGTCCCCTGACACCAAGAGCAGGCCACGTGTCTCTCCAAGGGGCAGGCCTTCCCCTGGTGCTTTCCCACCAGAAAAACTGGGCCCGGCCAGGCCTGATGGAATAACCGACACTTCTGGTGAACGGGCAGGACACACGGTGCGGGAGCACACGAGAGCACGGCACTGCTGGCCGGGTCTCAGGCAGGACAGGTTTATGTGGGCGCTCGCAAGTCATGTGCAAAAGGGTATGCAATTAACTGACTAGAGCGCAAAGGTTTACACTGAAATCGGAGCAGGTGAGAGTCTCTGTGCCCCAAATGTCGGCTCCACGTCCCAGCCACCGCCGAGCCCCAGGAGCCGCACCAGCAACCCGCAATCCCCTGCGGGATAGCTCTGGCTTCCTAAGTACTCCAGTGCCTGCGAGTGGCTGGGGCTGGGACCGAAGGGCCGCGCGGTGCGGGAGAAGTCGTGCAGACGCAGTCTGCTGCACCTCACTGGGGGAGTCCGCGGAGGGTCGTCTCAGGACATCCAAAACAAAGATGGACTCAGAGAGCAGCCTCCACCCTGCAGGGCAAGGTGACTCACTGACTCACCTTCACGACACCCCTGGGCCCTCCTGAGCAGCTTCTGCAGGGAGATCCCAGCGCGGGGCCAGCCGCACAGGGTGAGATGGACACGTGCCACCGGGGCTAATCTCACGTAACCTGCCCAGAGTCTCTGCGGAGTCGAGGCTTCGTACCAGGCTCGCCTCCGAGAGGAGCACCGCGCAGACGCCCCCGCGGCAGTGGGTCCCCGAGTCAGCCTGCGGGAGGGCCGAGGCGACAAGCCCGCAGGTGCCCTGCCCTCAGTGACCCCCAGGAGATGTCCAGCCACAGCCCACCTCACCTTCTCAGGTTGGTTCTCCTCTTCTTTGCAGTCGGGGCACCAAGGTGTTTGGGGGCGTCTCTCAGGCCGAAGCTCTTGGCCACGTGCCCGAGGTGGAGCGAGCGGACGTGGAAGATGTGTTTCAGCTCCCGGGGGTAGGTAGCATAGGCGCGGATGAAGGACTGCAGAGCTGAGGGAAGTGCGGGTCGGGGTCAGGAGGGCGTCTGCGCCAGCCTGCAGGCCGCCCTGCTGTAAGTGGCCTGGCCAGGCCACAGAGAACACGACCAGGTCGGCACACAGACTGATCACCTAATTCTAAACGTGTGCAGCTGTCCGAGTCCTTAAAACACAAAACCGAGAGGCCCGCTGATCACTTGAATAAACCCTTGTGAGTTCAGATGTTACTGGGCAGCTGGTGGCGGTCCTCGTGGGCGGGAGCCTGTCACCGCCACGGCCTCGGAGCCGACATAGTCCAGGCCTCTGACACGTGCCAGCTGTACGAGTGACAGAGGGACTGAGTGGAGACACTCACAGGGGATCAGTGCAGGCTGTTTATGAAAAATATATCAAAACTTTATAGTAAGCACTTTTCCTAGTCACATCTGACTGATTTTTGAATAGTTCATACATGCAAATGCTGCAAAATTCAAAAGGCCTCTGAGGTACTGCGGTGATGGCCAGTGTGCTCGCTGAGAAGGGACAAGGGTGTCGTACCGTCCCACCTCCAGCTCCTTCCAGAAAAGCCGCTGGCCGGTCTGCCCTCTACTCATGGGCTGTCAAAGCAAGTTCACTCTGAGGTACCCGAGACTGACTGATGCTGTGCTTCTAACCCATTCACAGTGCGTGAGAGAGGGAATAAAGAGAATCTTTGAAGGGAGAAAGGCGGTGCGCCCTGGTGTAGCAGTGGTTTGGTCAGCTGCCTTTGGCCCAGAGCGCAGGTCACATACATCCTAAGGACCCGGGTTCAAAACCCGAATGAACTAAAGAAAATAAGTGCTTCTTCCTCCTCTCTTCCTGCTGACACTGTTCCTTTAAAAAAGTAAGTAAAAGGAGAAAGAAAATGATCACATTTCTCTAACAGTCCATGAAACAGCTCATCCCTTGAGATGCTCAGCAGACGCTCTATCGAGAAAGTTTCAATCTTCTTGTAAAGTTAAGTAAACAGTCCCTGGGTCAAGACCCCGGTGCTGGTCAGGAAAAGGCCGAGGTGTCCAACGGCCAGAGGCCTTCAGTCCACATGCCCTGGAGGGAGGACTTTCCTGGCCCTGGTCACCCTCAATGATCTTGCATAACAAGGAAGAAAGAGCAAGCTGTCTGCCCTTCCCCTCCACAAGGCAGGAGGAGACTGTTCTGGAAGGCTCCCCACCCCAGCCCTGCTCTCTGCCAGCTAGGCTGGGCCAGCTGAACCTGGCATGGGGGGCAGGCACTAAATGCCCGCCTCGCTTGCCCTCACTTGCCCTCGCTCGCCAAGCCACTGGACTGGTAAGTTTGCCCACAGCTTAAACGTGATGCCCCAGCAGCACCTGGAGATTGCGTTTATGAACAGTAATAAAAAGTGTCATTTTAGCAGATCAGCTCCTGGAAGGGTCCTGGGAACCCATCAAAGCTCTATTTACTGAGCAAAGTGAACTCCTTTTCCCAATCGATGGGAAATAATAACCAAGGCAGCTCCTCCGCACGCACCTGTCTTAAACCTGCTCACTCCCCTTTTTAGTAACCGGGGACCAGCTTTTCCCAGGAAAACCTTTCACGCTTCAGCGGCCTATGCTGTTTCTTGGAGGGTTTGACACCAGGCTTCTAGACTCAAAGCCAACATTCGGGTTCCTGGAGAGGTACCACCCCACCACCCAGGAGACCCCTTCTCTCCTCAACTTCGCTTCTCTCCCCACCCCCACATTTACTCTGTTCTGAGCCACGAGACTCCAGCTCAGTCAGCCCAGACTGTGCGCTGGGCTCCCGGAGACTCCGCTGCGTCTTGCCCTGTTTCTCCCTCTGCTTGGCCCTGGGGCTGGGGTGGAGGCCACCCCCCACCCCCAGATACAGAGGTGCCCAGCTCACAGTTTTACAGGGATGACGAGCTGCCAAGATAAGGCAGGAAGTGTTTCTCCCTGACCACTGGGCAGGCGGCAGGCACTTCACTGCACGTTTTCACGGAGTCCCGTGTCCTCAAGCCACCTGCCTCACTGGGGACAGTGATGGTTGGCTGTCTTCACACACTGGCCTGGACTCTGGGGCTTGGCTAACTCAGAGAAGCAGGGATTTTAGAGGCGGCAGCAGCTGTCTGAAGGACCCTCCAAGGGACAGGAAGTGGCCGAGCTGGCCTCGTCCAGAATGTGCAGCAGACCCGAGACAAGCAGGAGGTCAAGAAGCAAAGAAAAGCATGCTGTGGCTGGTGGGCCCATGTCACAGCTAGAGCCAGAGGAATTCAGCAAGGGGACTGAAACGCCTCTACCTTGTCCGCAGAATCATTTATTCCGGGACACCTGATCAGGAAGAGTGATCTCTCATACTGCTGCTTAGGATAGAGGAGGCAGAAAGGAGCCAGACTCAGCCTGCAAGGTGAGATGATCCTCGCCCATCCCAACCCACCTTTGGCCCCAAAGAGATGGCACCTGCCTCTCCCCGTCTGACTAGTGACAACTTCCCAAACAACCTCAAGAGGAACAGGTCAGCTGTAACCCCTCGACCAGAGGCGCGGTGAAGCAGAGGACTTGGGGCCAGTGGCTGGGTTTCTGGACTGTGGGAAACACCCCTTGCAGCAGGCGCAGCTCCCACCCGAGAAGGACCCAAGTCCAGGAGCAGTCATTTGCAGGTAGAAGACTCTGGTCCCTGACATTTTTGTCCAGGAGTTGGGAATTCAAACTTCCATTACCATTTTTACCACTTGCCCCTGTAGCTGAAAGATGCTAAGAAATGAGAGAAGACAAGGGTAACTGCTTCTGGAAAGAGACAACAATTAAAAATTGGTTATTAACAATGACTGGGTCAGAAAATGAAAAAGGAAAACAAACACACACTTGGCCCAGTTTCCAACTAGTTTTCTGCCATAAAGGCAAAACCCAGCTGCTTTGTTAATTATTCATGAGGCGGGTTCTGAACTGGCATAAAAGGAGGCAAGTCAGTAGCGGGGGATTTGCATATGCAGATTGAACGCGAAAGACAGCATCCGTTTCTGGTCTGGGCTGTAGTGGTTGTCCTGATGATGTGACTCCAACACCTCATGGACAACTGCGCGTGCAGCCCCTTCCCACGGCACAACCCCGAGTCAGGGCAGATGCCCGGTGCGGCTACATCTGGAGAGCAGGGCTGTTTCCTCGCAGGCCATCACAGGCTGGGGCGGAAACCAACTACGGGTCAGACAAGTGACAACCTATTTCCTTCTTGGTACATGAAGGAGGCGAGTGGCCCCACTCCAAGAACAGTCTTCTTCCTTGGTATCAGGAGGCCGACGGTGATGGGTGAGAGACACAGGTGTTCTCCAGGACGCACCTCTACGGCCACTCACCGAACACCCTCTCCGGTGACCCAGGCACCTCGAAACAGCTGTGGTCTCTCCAGAAAATCTAACACCTGACACCAAATCAAAGGTGAGGGCGCTGACCGCTCCCTTTCCTTCCTTCCTTCTAAAGGCCACTCGGCTGACCCCGAGACCCTGCAGCCCCATGCGACAAGCACACGACTCCTCTGGGGACACCTGTGGCTCTGCTCGGGGGTGGCCTCCTGGGGGCCCTCGGATTTGCTGAGCCCTCCGGGAGGGCCGGCGGCGGGGAAACAGCACCGACGCTTATACCGTCGCTTCCCATGACCACAGTTGCCGTGGCGACTGTCCCGATTCTGTGCACACGTGTGAGGACACCCGTGCAGGCCGGGCCACGTCTCTGCTAAGGGCCTCCAGTGGTGGCTCCCGGCTAGCTCAGGTGACCAGGGCCCCGTGACGGGCAGCCTCGGGTTTCTGCTCCAGTGCAGCCTTCGCAGGGGTTCAGCCGATCCTCCACCAGAGGGCTCTGCCCGCCTCCCTCCGCCCTCCCCGCCTGGGTCTCCGGGCTGCGCTGCCACTCACTGCTCCCTGGTACGCCCGCCCCAGCACCTAGAACAGTGTCTGAGTCAATGACAACGTCTCTTAAATGAAGGACTGAAAAAGAAGGGCATTTCAAGGGGCAGACCAGAAGGAAAGGGTGCTGCAGAGCTCAGATGATGGTCGGGCTGCCTGGCTTTTCCAACAAGCAGGGGACTGGCAGAGAGAACTGAACGGAAGGAGGGTGCTGGACCCCCATGAGCACTGAGATGGCAGCGCAACAGCGACAGGCAGCACGGTGCTGTGAGCAGCTTTTGAAGCCCAGCACCAGGCTCTGCTGGTGAACTGCTGGGCCCACAGCGGGACGGGTGATCCCAGGAGCCAAGTGACCCATATCGAACGCACGTGAATTTCTAGACAGCACTTCAGGATCTGGGGTCCTAGCTCAGCAGTGTTCACTCTCATTTTCCTCTGTCCTTCCACACAGGAGCTGCTTAGGCCTCGTGCTCCCAGCCCTGACTTCCATCTCTAACTCCCATCTCTACACCTTATTTCTACTGCTACACCTTATTTCTACTGACAGGTAGCATGTCTCCTATCCTGTTTTCAAACAGATTCCTAAGATCCGAGTTGTTGGGTCACAGCTCTAGCCTCCTGTAAGCCAAGATAAAGCCTCATTTGTGCAAAACATGGGGAGAATGAAATTAACATTTAATATCGCTTGAAAGCCTGCCGTGCCTGCTCCCAAGCCCTGCAGAATTAGGGGATTGAAGGCTGATGCTGGCGAGCAGACGCCTGTGTGGCCTCCGCCCGTTGGGGCTGTGGGGAGGAGGTGGGGTCGCCACGCTGCCACCCCCGTCACCCGGAAAGCCCACCGACCTTTCTTTGCCCAGGAGACTCTCCTCTCGCTGGAGTGCACGTAATCCTCAAACACCGTCTGTAAGACCGTGGCTCGCTCGCGGATCTCCTGGGGGCCGACGGCATGGGGTTTCTGGGGGTGACGGAAGGATTAGAGGAGAGGCAGAGGCAGTCAGGATAATGAAGCAGTTTATAATAGATTTAATAACAGTAAAATCACAGTCACCAGCGAGGGCCAACAAGAGTAATCCTTTCAATATTACCAGGGAAAGAGGGAGCTACAAGGATGTTAACGTCAAGCTGTGATGAGGATGGCCCTGCAAGGGCAGCGCAGGTCTATCTGTTAATTTGCTTATTTACTCAGTCCTCTGCCTGGCCTGTGCGCTCTCGTGTTCAAAATGAAAGACCACCGGAGACACCCTGGAATTTTCCAAGTTGGATTCAGGTATTTGAAACATCACGGGGCACAGCTGTTTCTAAGGGACTCTCGTCTCTCTCACTCAGGCCTTAAGCCCTGTCCCCGGCCCACACTCATCGGCAGAACAGTGACAATTCCTCTTTAAGAGCGCCCCGCAGCAACCTCTGAACACGCAGCCTGGCTGTAAACTCAGAGCACGCGTCCTCCTTCCTGGGCAGCGCCAGCCTCGCAGGACTTCATTCGATTTGTTCTTTCGGCCCAGGCAGCGGACTGCCCGTGAGGAGGGCACAGTGCGCTCAAAGACCCTCCAGACAGAAGACATTAATAAAACACACGTCCCCTTCACCCTCTGACAATCTCAGAGAAGAGACCCCTTTCCTTCCACCCTGCGACCGAGCGTGTTGTGTCCTCGCTCTTCACACCCACAGGGGCCGCCTTCCCCCGGCCATGAACAGATCAGGACACCCTGAGTGGCTGCTGTGCCCGCCAGGGCATCAAGCTGCAGCCGCCCAAACGCGGCACTGGCGGAAAGCCAACGTGAGGGCCGGTCCGCAGCTCCCACCTGGGAGGGCAGGCGCCGTCTGGCTGACCTGCCGCCCCGCCAGAGCCTCCCGCTCCCGCAGCTGCCGGGGCAGAGACAAAGGCACCCACGGTCTTCGGAGGGGCGCCCGTCTCCGTATTAATAGAGACTTAACAACCTGAAAATGTTTTTGGTTTAGTCAAATCATTCCTGCTACCGGTTTGGTTGATAACAGCGTAGCTGATTTCACAGTACACGGTCCCCTAGGGGTGTCACTCCCTCCAATGTCGAGAGGAGTCACCGAGAAGCTGTGCTATGAAAGTGGACGTCTGCTACTATCATCGACGAGGATTTTCCGCCCTCCTCACTGATGTGCAGCAAACTTCTGCTGCTGCCCTCTTTTCGTTAAGCCATCTCAGCAGCCCGACTGTCACCTTCCTGGCGTTTTCTTTTTTTTCCTTCCCCTCCTTCTTCTTTAATATGAATGTGAAATTAGCGAGGATGCCCTTTCCCCTGGCGGACAGAATCCTCTGTTATTAAAAAGTAAAGCACTTTAATAATGAAAACTTTTTCCTCTTTTTCCTGTGTTTTAACTGTTTAAAATTAATGAGAAGGGCAGAATGGTTGTCAAAGCGATATTGAAAGCCGGGCAGCCAGGACCGAATAAGCACAAAAATCCCTCTAGAGTGTTAAATAAACAGAGCTGCAGCCCTCTCCAATCCCTCTGTTGGATATTGTATACATTCTGTAACAGCTCTCAGAATAGATCTGAGAGCCAGGGAGGCAGAGAGGTTTCAGAATTCCAATAAAGGCCTCAAATTAAAGACAGCCTGGTGCGAATTCCAGGAGAAAATTAAAGAGACCTCAAGCTTAAGTGACAGGTGACTTGCTTCTGTGTCACAACCGTCAGGGGATTCAGTGATAATGTGGCGATATATTACAAAGGGCTCTTCTCACTCCCCCCTTTAGGTTTCAAAATGAGGCATCTTTTCTTCCCAACCCCAAAAAAACCTTACATACACACACATATAATGTGAGTGTGTATACAAGCAAAATGTGCAGGGGAAAAGCGATGAAACCAGGTTCACACGTTTGCAATGATGAGGTCAGTTTTAGTGAAATATAAGCAGAAGTTAATGACAGAAAACATAATATACTTAGGAGGAAGCATGTCTTCCTTCCCCCACCTCCACTTCCAGAAATACTTTATTTTAAAATTGCCCCTCCTGAGAGTGAAGGAGGCATTTTTCAGTTGTCTTCTGGGGAGGAGAAGCTAAAATTAAACTGAAGACAGAGGGGCAGAGGAGGCAGCACCACCGCAGCCCCGACAGGTAAAAGCTCCCCTAATGAGCTCGGGTCAAAGCCCGCAGCAGGCCCCCCTCCGGGGCAGACAAGAGTCCCGGTTAATGAAGCCAGCGGGCTACCGGTGAGCCAGGGCGCTCTGAGCAGCACAGTCCAGCAGCCGGTGCACCCCATGCCCTTTGTCTGTCAGACCTGCTGATCCTGGGGAGAACAGGCCATCAACAAGGCCTAGGCCAGGGCTATGATCTTATGTTCGTATCTCACAAGGCCAGTGACAGTCTGTTAGGGTTACGTTTACAGGCGCAGTTCACAGGACGATGAAACCTGCAGGAAAAGCATGTCTGGATGTGCATACACTTTGAAGACAATGTTTTCACACCTATCAAGAAGCAACAGATGAGCTTACGATAACTAAGCCGCTTCCAGACTGTTTCTGCGAGGAGCAGCTCTGTGGCAGCGGTGTGTATGGGGCGGGGGCGGCTTCTTCAAGGCTCGGGTCTTGATGCTGCCACCTCCCACGCTGTTTTCAAACTAAACGGAGGGGTTTGGTTTTAATCACCCTCATGGTCTAGAACCTTCCAAGTGCATCTCGGTGAAGTGGAAAGCTGGAATTTATTCTCTTTGTAGGCAGGTGAGCATCCGCATGCCCAGACGCCACCATATATATTTCATATGCCTAAATATGAAATATACATTTTACAGATGCCTCACTCACGCTTTCTGTTCAGAGACCTGAAGACAGGTGCCCAAGGGGCATCACGATGGACCGCAGCTGGGCTGAGGCGGAAGGCACGCGATGAGGGGTCTGGCCTTGGGTGAGCACCTGTCTACCGACCAGCTGCCACAGGCGTGCATGCATGCGTACATGCATGCTCGCCAGAGCTGCCCGACGTGAGGCAGCAAGCAAGACGCCTATGCGCCTTCCCTCACGAGGACGCAGGTGAAGCGCTCTCTCCGCTGCACATCTAAGTGACCGTAACGCAATCAATTTAGTTTGATGCTTCTTTATCTTTCGAAGGAAAGTTTACTTCGGACACGCGTCACTGTTTCCACCGACCTGATGTCCTCTGCTCAGTCACTGGCTTTTGCCTCAGCAAAGTCCCCGCGCACAAACATCACCGAACCCTAGCCACACCCACCACCCGCTCACCAGGCGGCTCCGGGCTGAGGACAGGGCCCACCAGGTGCAGAGCGCACACACCTTGCTTTCCCAGCCTCCCAGAAGGGGCCTGGCCGTTTCGCCGCTGGGGCAGGACCCTGGCGGCCCAGCTCTTCGCCATCTTCTCGGGGCTCTGTCTCAGCAGCCACAGCCACAGCAGGACGAAGTCGCCCTGTGCCTTCCCCGCATTCTCAGGAGTGCCAGCACACACAGTGACCAGCTCTTGAGAGGACCCGAGCCAAGGACACTGGCACCCAGGCCACCAGTTCTGTGACGCTGCACCTGTGATTCTGGGAGCAGCAACGAAGGTTCCACTTACTGTGATAGCAAAGGCGGCACCGCGCTTCGTGCCAGAGTCTGCCCCCGAGGTGACTCCTCTGACAGCGACAAGCACCGCGGGGCCTGGGGCGGGGGCTTCTGGCCACATTGTACTGTCTGCCAGTGTCCGCGTGAGAAGACTCGGTCTCCAGCAGAGGTGCCCGAAATCACAGCTGGGAAGTGCGACTCCGAGCCTGAGCCTCGGGCTGCTCGAGCCTCGGGACTTGTTGCAACTGAACTGGAATCCTCTGCAGTGCCAGAGCAGGGCGCACGAGCAAGGAGCGTCTGGCTCCCGCCCGCTCCCGGCAGACACCCCACTCACAGGGCAGTGAGCTCCAGGGCGGCCAGGACGTTTAGATGAAGGCTCGCCTAACACGCCTGCCGAACAACCGGGCTTTCAGGTCTTTTCTTGTCCCTGGAGATCCTGTCGTGGTGCCAGTACCGACGAACTGCGGCGCCCTGAGCTCGGCCACCACGGCCGCACTTTGAGAGCAGCTCACCGCATCTTCCTGGTGCTTACCGCCGAGGCGCACGGGCGCGGCGAGCTGTGTGCTGCGAAGTCAGGAGCTGCCTGCACATCCAGGGCTCGCGAGCCTCCGTGCGCCCGTGACCGCCCTCGCCTCTACAGCGCCTCTGCCAAACGGATGAGGGAAGATGCAGCAGGACCAGGTACTGGGCACTGGCGTGGTCCGGGCCCGGAGGGCACTGAGGACACGTAGGACTCCGTCCTCCCACGCTGAGACGAGCTCCGGCGGTGCTCCCGGGGACAAGCTCCCGTCACTGCCAGCCCCCGCCGCAGGGGGAGAAGACTCAACGCCTGGGCTGCCTGGCTCCGGTTTCCCAGCCGACTGGCAGGCATCCCAAACAAGTGCAGATACCCACACAGCACTTCACAGAGTGGCACCTTGTGTACGTGACGCGTGGGACTGGGTGGGGGAATGATGCTTGACAGGAAGGGACGCGCAGCCTCCACACGGAGCCGTATGGATAACAAACACTTTTCTTCTTAACGAGCTCAGCTTCAAGCTTCCTCAGTGGAAAGCAAGCACGTGAAAGTGGATGAACTGCGTGTGCCTGAAGGAGACGGGGAGAGGCTGTCCGGAGCGCACAGGGCTGGCTGGCAGATGACCAGAGGGGACCACCGGGGCTGAGCACGGGCGCTGCCCCGAGCGCCTCTGCGCCGCATGAGCACACGTCAGGGAAGCCTGCTCTGGCCAGCAGACCCCTGCAGCACGCGGCCACCCACTGTCCGCTGAGAGCAGCAGACACAACCCGGAGCAGAGAGAGACCCAGCCAGGATCTGGCCTCCAACGTTTGCCGTCTGTACATTCTGCCTGACAAAGAAAATAACTCCCCTGTACGCAAAACTTCCACATCCCACATCAAGAAATGAGTCACGTCTGTCAGCAGTGAGCACAATAAATAATAAACTCACCTGGTTTCTCCACCGTCTCCCTTTAAAAAGATCATTCCTTGTTAGAACAGACAAAATGTCTTCCATCTTCATCTCAGAAATGCTGAAAAAGAAAAGGTGCATCGAGGTGAATTTTGCATTCTCTCAGAAACCACCGAACTCCAATGCAGAACCCAAAGGCGGCCGCCTCCACACTGATTACACAGGAGCTCTGATTTCACGGGGGAGGGAGTGTCCTCCTAACCCTCTGGGGCTCTGTAAGCACCGTCCACATGACTGGGATGGTGGGTCAGAGTCCAACAACCTCCTTCCCAAGCTGAATTCGCAACAGACTACCCTTACACTTTCCTTTACGGGACCGTGTCATTCATTCATTTTTTTTTTTTTTTTTGAAGGGACAGGTGCAGCAGGAATGAAGGTGAGCAGGTAGACAGACAGAAAGGAGGAAGCAGCACTTTATTTATCCTATTTAGTGTTCATCTCAGGTGCTCACCCAGACTCTGGGACACAAACCTAGGTTCTTGTGATGTCCGTGCACTGAGCTGGCCAAAGGCAGTGGACCCAACCGCAGCTCCGCCAGGCTGCACCCGTGTCGTTCTTTCTTCACCTCAAATACTAACCAGCTTACTAATATGCTGCCTTGACTTGAGCGGAAGACAATGAGATAAAAACGTCTCGGATCGTCCCTTTACTGTCACACTTAAAAAATAAAAATGATCTTTAACTGTGGGGCAAACACCCCCAGTAAAGGGCGACAAGCAGCCGACGCCTGTCTCGGCAGCAGACCCCTCTCCTGTAGCCCGAGAGGCTTCTCGCCTCGCCTGTCAGTATAAAGGTGCAAGGATGAGAGGCTCCAGGGCGACGGGCAGGAGGCCACCTCCCAGCCCCGCAGGCCGCGCAAGCAGAGCCCGCATGGCAGACGGGGAGGAAGGACAGCCGCTGAGAACAGGCTTCCTGGGGAGAAAAGGTGGAGATTTGGGGGAGAAAAACATCCTAAGATAAACGATTTTCTTGTATGTTGTTTTTTTTTTAACGTAACAGCAAATTAAAACATGACTGGCAACCCATTTGTGTAGAAGACAACTCTCCCTTCTCCTCCAAAGGTTACTCTGACAAAGCTAAGAATGAATGTCACGTCTGTGACAGACATTTACCTGAAATGTGTCACTGCTTCCCCGTCACCCAGCCCCCACGTACGCCAGCTCAGAGCCCTGTGCCGTGTGGAATCCTTCAACGGCACTGAGACACATGGAGGAGGCAGGCTATCTGGGAGGGCAGGAGCTGGGGAAATTCTTTTTCACACGAGACAGAAACTGTGGACGCTGGGTCTGCCTCAGTTATGTCTGGGGACCTGAGAAGGGAGAGCGCACCCAGGCCTCTCCTTCCCTTTGTCTGGCTGACATGTCTTTGTTACTCTTTTCCTCAAGGAAGGAAAGGAGAAATACAAAAGACAAATGTAAAAACTAGGGGTCCAATCCTGCAGCAGGCAGGACAAGAAAGCCACCCAGAGCAGGACGGGCGGAGCTGGTTATGCCCCAGGGCAGGGCTGTCACACCAGCCCAGGGTCAGCACCCAGTCAGGACACACGTGGGGGCCACCACTCTCAGGAAAAGAGGACGATGGAAGTGACCGACAGTGTCTGAGGACCTTCCTCTTGCTGAGGAAACAAGCAAACCCACTGTTTATTTATGGTTCCAAGCAACAGAGAGGAAAGCACCCCACCTCACCGTGAAGGGAGAGAAATCCAGGTCTAAGACATGCACGTTTTGGACGGAGAGCTGACATTTAGTGAGTGGTGATGCCACTGTTCATGAGAAACCTGCAGAGGCGAAGCAGGACAGTGGAGAAGGTGGCGAGCCAGGCAGGCAGAAGCAGCAGCGCAGAGCTGAGCGTCCTGCCCTGTCTGTGAAATTAACTGTCCTGAGCATACGAAGGTGGCGGCAGCTGGCAGTGTGGCCCTGGCTGCCAAGGGCCACGGCCTGTCCCCACAGCCCACGCCTGGCTCTGGGATTCGGAGGCAAAATCCACATGCTCCTTGCCCATCTCGTCTTGGACACCTAGGGTGCACTGCTGAGATCCCCCAAACGCCATGCCTGCCGCTTGCCCCCAAGCACTTCACCACCCGCGCGCAGCAAGGCAGCAGCACGGCTGCAACGGTGGCGCCGAGCCCTTGCTCAGCCGGCAGCCGGGCGCCGCACGGCAGGAAGAGGTGCAGCCCAACGGCGCCCCGGAGCCGTTGGCAGGTGATTCCGGGTGCCACCAACACAGCTGGGCTCCTCCTCCACGTGCAGGTCCCGTGTCGCTGAGGTCTTGGGAACCGAGCAGAACACTGAGTCCCAAGTGCACAGCTCCCTGGGTTTCTGGTGAGAGCAGGGCTGTCTTTAAAATCAACTTGCTGGCTAAGGCTTCATCTTGTGCTCCCTTCCCCGTGGTGTCAGCTTGACCTCTGACCCCTCACAGTGTCAGCCACCGCGCTCGAGAGAGAAGGCGGTGGCAGGGCCTGTCACTGTGCGGTCACTGAAGTTGGGCAGCCAGGCCTGGACTTCGTGCCCAGACCTATTTGCTTTTCCGAGGAGGAGAACATGTCAGGGAGAGCACAGGACCCCAGAGAGCTGGCGATGGAAGGGATGGGCTGGGAGGGGTGTGTGCGTGCGTGTGCGTGCGTGTGCGTGCGTGTGCGTGTGCATGTTGTGTCTCGAACATCTGCAGCATCTGGAACTACGAGCGGATGGACAGGGAGGGAGCCAGCACCTGCGCTCCCCACGTGCGCCTCCTGAGAACAGGCACATCGTCCTGCTGCTCTGAGCAGAGGACGTCCTTGAGCGCAGACCCACGGGAAAGCCTGCCTGGCTTCAGCACCTGTTTCCAGAGTGAGCTACCTCAGGTGCTGGAGGCTTCAGGGAAAACGTGACAAACCGCGTTTGTGTTCCACGCTGCGGCCCCGGTGAGCTCCTCCTGCGCCCGCCAGAATGACTCTGCCAGGCCAAGGCCCTGCTCCCTCTGCGATTAAGGTTTCCAGGAAGCACCCCAGCTTCTGCGGTCGAGTCCTGTCCAGTCCTGCCAGACCTGTCGAGACCATGGCCCGAGGGGACTCGGGGCTGCGATGCTGCCGTCTGGTCTGACGGGCACACACAGGGATGTCTGCAAACACCTGGTGCATCTCAGCTGCCCACCACGACTCTCGCCTCGTGGGCTTGGGAGAGTGATGGCAAGTTTAGGCAGTGCTTTTCGCAAAGATAAATCAAACACTAAAGGCACCAAGTGTTAACCAGAGGAAACTGGAAAAAGTGGCGAACAGGAAAGAGGAAGAAGCTGGCTGATGGAGGCGCACGCGTGCTTCACAGCAAGAGACTGGAAACGCAGACCTTGCTCCACAAAGGGGCCTCCGTGACTTCTTCGCCTGGCAACGCAATGCAAAGTGTCACTGCTGACAGCACGAGGGTTGAGTTTTTGCCACTGGCTATTCTGGGACTCATTTAGGGATCACAAGGGTTAATAATGGCTCTTCGTCAGCTTACAAGGCCCATCGCTGTAAAATGCATGTAAAACGCTGCAGAAAGTTAATTAGGTGAGAGCAGCCGAAAGGGCTGAGGTTTCTGACTCACTTGATTTTGTGAGACGCCAATGAGCTGACATATTCTGCCTCCGAAGGAGCCAGGATGAGCAGGCTGCTCCCATGGTTGCCGATGCGTGCGGTTCTCCCGACCCGGTGGACGTACTCGGCGGGGGACGCCGGAGCGCTGTGCTGCGAGGAACCGACAGTGAAGGCCTCGCGGGTGCCCGGTGCCCTCGCCAGCCCGGGAGCCGCCACCCTGAACGCCTGCTTCTCTGGAAGTGCTAAGGCTCTGGTGCAAACGTGAACAGTGGCCAAGTTTCACGTAGGTCTCACCCCGCTATCCTTTTTAATTTCACTTCTCCACAGGTCTCTTCACTTTCCTGTTTGCATCTTTTCACTGAGGGGCTGTGGAGGCGCGTGTCAGTGGGCGGGGTAAACCTCTGCAGGACGACCGACGACCTTGGCCGTTTCCTCGGTCGACAAGCAGAGGGCATGAGACCAGAGGACACGGGGGCCGAGCTGCAGGGCTGGGGACGAAGGGCCCCCCACCAGGGACAAGCTCCTGCTCTGAGGACAGCATCCGAGTGGGGAAGGGCAGACTGGCACTCAGCGGAGTGGCTACAGTTCTCTAAGGGAGCCACTCCCCTCCGTTAAAACGATGGCCATAGAGTCATTCTTGCTTTTGTTTTCTAGGCCACTACACCAAAGTCAGAGAGGCAGGGCGAACATAAAACTCAGGGGCCAGGCACTTAAGGCTAATCAACTCAATACGAGAAGGCTCTAGATGACCCTGGTATGTCTGGCCTCTCCCACACCGACTGGCCCTCGCCTTCTCATCTGGCAGGTGCTCCGCAGCCGGCAGGGAGAGAGCCTGGTGTTCCAGCTGCGAGGTGATCACCTGCGGTGAGCAGATCAGATTTCCCAGGCAGTGACAGGCAGGCAGGCAGTTCCCCCAGTATGTGAATAAACCATGACTCATGTAAACAGGGCCCGTGTCCCCCAGCCCCGCAACAGAAGGGCTTAAAAATACCATTCTGCAGACTAACGAAAAGAAAAAACAAAATAAAACCACTAGACTCTGGTGCGAACACCTGTACCCGCTGGCAAAGCGTCTCCGGCGAGCGGAATGCGTAAGATGCTGTCAGGGACTTAATTGCCCGCTGCAGGTCAATATACCCGGACTCGGCTCTCGGGGCAGCTGAGCCATCTCTTTCTGGACACAATGAGGCCTCCCAGGGGCCCAGGCAAGTCCCGTTATTTCAGACTGTGAAGCCTTCCTGTGACACGCACCAGCCGGGGAGCCGACTCCCTCTGCGGCAGCAGTGAGGTGGCCGGGCGACGGGAAGATGGCGGGGGATGTGCAGGTGGTGCCTGCTGCCGGAAAACACCCAGGAGGGCGGCAGCCATCACTCTACTTAAACCCCAAGGCATCTGCTCATGAGCATGCTCTCCTGCTTGAGAGCACTCTTAACAGCTAAAAAATTACCTGAACGATCCATGTGACTCGAGGGAGATCTAAGCCTCGGGCTGCGACATCCTTCAAAACAGAAGAGAACACGGCTTAGGGCTGCGCTTCTAAACCTTTCTGGGGTCATGGATCCATTTGGTAACCTAATGCAAACTACGAATGTTCACACCCTGCAGCATGCATACTGTGTACACACACACACACACACACACACACACACACACACACACACCCAGGAATCCACTCAAGTCCATCTGTGGCTAGAAACTTGGGTGGAGGACTCTGGGGTGGAGCACCACAGACCCCGAGGAAGCCACAGCCCATCTCACAACAGGAACGCATCCCGCAGGTGAGCCCAAAAACCCGTCATTTTCGGTGGGCAAGTGCTACTTCTGGAAAGTGTGTCTGGCTAGCTGTGCATTTCACCTGGAAACCACTCTCTGATGAACATATCTGGGTTGCATCTCCTTCCAGACCTACAGCAACACCTGACCACCCGCAGCTCTGCGCTGTGCTTCTGGAAGACGACCCAGGTGCCCCTTGCGGAGGGGCGTGAGCTGCGAGTGCTCACGGAGGGCTCGGCGTCTCCACCTTAGAGAGCAGGAAGGACTGGCTAACGTCCTGCCTGACAGCTGAACTAGGGTGCAGAACAAAGACACGACTCGACAGAAGAAAACCAGACAAGCCATGGAGATTAATTTCTCAGCTGGCTGTCAACCAAAGAGCAGAGACTTGCTCTAGCCTCTGGTCATCCTGCAGAGATCGGAAAACAGGGATCTCCAGTCTTGAGCAAGACATCTCCACCGGCATTCCTGGGCCAGCCTAACAGGCACAAGAGGAGCGCCCCCAGCCAGCATTTACTGAGCACACCAGACACTGTGGAGCATCTACCTGCATTATCTTGACTCGAAACAGCTCTTACTCTCTCAGCAAGGACCCAAGTTCAGAGATTAAGTGATGTGTCCAAGGACACACAGCTGAGCAGAGGCCACCCTGAGCACCCTGAACCCCCATCAAAGAGGCTGCAGGGTGCCAAGGCTCAGGTGGCTCAGGGGCAGGTCAGGTAAGGCCTGAGGGGTTGGGTGGGGGAAGAGGCTGAGTCCCTCCCTCGTGGTGCTGGGAGGGAAGAATAACGCAAGTCCCGTATGGCAGGGAATTTGGCAATATCCAGCAAAATACCATCTACACTTGCCCTTCGACCCAGAGCGATCTCACTTCCAGATGAAACTTATCCCAAAGATAAGCCCGAGGCATTCATCTGGCCCTACCTGGAACTGCAAGTCTGCAGAAAAGCAGCTCTAGCTGGAGACAGGGTGGCCACCCACACAGCAGCAGCGTGCAACTAGAAAAGCTGATGGGACAGCTCCAGGATGAGTTCTGAGCACAAAGAGGACGCTTCCCGGGGAGAAGTGGGAGAAATACAAATCGACCCGCTCAGATTCAAGAAGAGACAAGGGAAGGAAGAGTCCCAGAGCTCAGAGAAATGGTGACCTGCAGGGAGGGAAGAGCCAGGACTGAGGAAGGGGCAGCATGGAAGCTGCACTCCCTGGACAGGACTGTACTGTGGTGACGGAGACCCTGGCAACATCTGGACATAATTAGAAACACTCAGCTGTCAGGCAATAGGAGGTACGGAGGACCACCTGGGACAACGTATTCTTGCCCCAAACCCTAAAATGTGGACAGAACCAGGCGCCTAGACCTGAGACACGCAGGCACCATATGGGGGTGCAGGTGGCCGGTCCAGAACACGGGCTGTTCTAAAGGGCAAATGACCTTTCCTCATCAGAAAACCCAGGGGGCAGGGCAACAGAACAAAAGACATGGGCACAGGGTCACGGAGAGAAGCTGAGTCTGCGCTCGAGGCGGCTCACCAAAGCAGCCAGCTCTGGGCAGAGACACAGGGGACTGGGACTTTTCTCTCGCATTTGCCGGGGCTGTGTGGTTTGCTCTGAACAATGAATTCATAATTTTTCCCACCCAAATTTTTATTTAGGAAAACATCAACCCACTGAAAAGTGGGGAGACAGTTCAGTGAGCACCGCGTGTCCTTCGTCCTGATCCAAAGTCAGTCATGAGCACTGGGACACTTTACCACTAAACACTCCACATCGTCTCTGGAGCGAAGGGACCGTCTTCCTAATCCCGGCGGCGCCAGGCTCCCAACAAGAAGCGGAACATGAATGGCCCTCTTCCCTAATACCCAGTGCACCTGAGTGCCCCAACTGGACACACGGTGACTGTGAGGGGTTGCCCCACCCGGGGGTGACTCACAGGCCGTGTATCCCCCGGCTATGATGTCCCTCTGGGCCTCCAAGTCGAGAACAGTACCCGTGCCCTTCAGTCAGTTTTCTAACGATGGTCCACTCTGAGCAGCTCAGGAGTCTTGAGGGAAACCTGGAGTATTGCTCCTCGTGGCGAGACTCAGGGAGCGTGTGGCCGGGGTACAAGCGGGGCAGCCCGCCCAGAGTGGATGGACGCGGGCGGTCGATGACGCGATGATCCCGGGAAGTGGTGCCTACCGGCCATCTCCTCTAGAAGGCACCTTTCTCCTTTGAGGGCCAGCACACTGCAGGGTGACATCTGATACTATTTCCAGTGACCTCTGGACCAGCGGTTTTGGAATCAATTGATGTTACTTCGGTGGCTGCAAATCTACAACTTTGCACCGTCCCTTCTTTCCACATCGCCGCCCCCGAGCTCTGCGTATTGCTCACACAGTCACGCAGCACTTGGACAAGAAGCACATGAAGTCACTGCTGCGTGCACCCAGGACACCCTGCCCCGCCGGCGGCCTGCCTTCGGCGGAGCACCTGCCTCAGGCTGGCTCCCTCTGCGAGGGGCGAGGCTGCATCCATCGAGTGTGAAGCAGGAGCTTCACGTGCTGAGTGTGTCAACCACCCGCGGAGTGTTTTCAGGAAGCCCCCACACGCCCCGCAAGCTGCAGGCTGCCGTTCCCAAGCTGCCGCCTCCGAGAACACAACTCAGCGCTCCGGAGGCAGCGGCGCTTTCTACATGACCGCCGCGGACGTCTTCAGGAAAACTGACGGGCTCTCAAATCTGCTAAGCTCCTGTTCAGAAGTGACTCATTTTATTTAAGTGCTCTGCGGTGGGAGATGCGTGGAGACAATGGGCTGCCTCAGCTTTACAGACAGGCTTTGTGAAAAATTTAATGCTCGTTGGTTTAGCAACTTCAACCAAGAAACGGAAGAAACTCTGAACTAGCCCGTGGCGCTCGCGAAGCGCACTGGGGATGAGCACGCCGGATCCTCGAGGGAGGGACCGGCCTGCAGCCTCTTGCTGGGGCTACCTGACGCTCACGCGGTGACCCGCTCGGACTCCTGGCAGACACGCTCTTCCCCGTTCCCGCTTCCATGTCAGGGTGGGGGGCCCGCGCCAACCGCCAACCGCTGCTCGGACCTGGTCCGGCCACTCCTTGAGGGGCTTCCCTCTACCCCAGCCCCGGGTCCACGGGGCGCGGGGCCGCAGCCCTACCTTGGCGGCACCCGCTGGGCAAGTCCGCACAGCTCTGGGGTCAGCTGACCTCTAAAATCAGGTGGCTGTGGACACACTGGATCCTCTCATGGGGCAGTCGTGGAGAGCAAACGAGCAGTGTGTGAAGAAATGGCTTAAGACTGCAAACCTAAACTTTCATTTCCAGATGGAGCCAGAACCCGGATGGGGCAATTAGGCAACAGCTTCCTCCCTTCCCCACTTCCCAGCCCCCAGGGGCAGAGGAGCATAGAGGAGCACAGGGGCGCATGGAAGAGCGCGGGTGATCATGGAGCACGGAGTGCAGGGGAGCAGGGGAGAGTGGGGAGCAGGACGGAGAGTGGGAGCAGGGAGGAGAGTGGGGGAGCAGGACTTGCTGATGGCTCTGGAAGGCAGTCAGCCACCTGCACAAGCCGACAGCAATGGTGGACTGCCCATCATGCAGCTGGCCCTCGGTTCTCCACCACTCTTAGAACTTAGATCTGGCTCCACTGTGTTCCTTTAACCTCATTAGGGCAAAAGAACTGCTAAAGTCAGTTCTGAAAGACACTCAATGGCGAGGACTTGAAGGGCTGGGCTTGACAATTGGCTGCCTCCGTGAGACCACGGAGTACAGATGGAAGGCAGCTTGCTCAGGTGCCAGCCTGTCAGTTGGATTAAAATGACTCATTTATTTACCCAAGAACCTCACAAAGTGCTTTTACTAACAGGGAGAGGGGCCTGCCGGCTCTCTGAGCAAGGGACACAGCAAACTCGCCTCTGCTGCCTCCCAGCCTGCCAAAAGTCATTATTGCCGTGTGTGGAAAGCCATCAGCAGGGTACAGGCCCCCGTCGTCCGGGTGACAGATTGGGCTGCGTAATCAGAGGAGGAAGGAGAGAGAGCAGAAGCTGTCAGAGGCGAGAGATCTTGGCTGGAGCCGCCAAAAAGCTGGCAACACGAGTTAGCGTAACCGAGCAAACAGCCAACCATATCCAAATGATCTTGCATTAACGCGTATGAAGTAAAGTGGAAAGGAGAAACTTTACCTGAAAACACAGCCCAGAGAAAAGCCACAGAGCCTCCACTTACTCGAGGGAGGCGCACCCACTCTGCCGCTCTCCTGGCTGCAGCCCCTTTGTCTCCGAGCCTCCTGGCACGGCGGAGAGTCCCGGGGAGGAGCGGGAACGAAACGGCACCGACATCGCGGTGCACTTCACGCGGAGAGATAGGTGGAGAAGGGGGAGGAGGCAGCGCAGGCAATGTGGGTAGCTTCTGGACAAGGTGACACGCGCTGGGCACCCAGGAGTCACCCCGAGGACGAGTGGCCCGCAGACCTGGGGGCGGTGCAATCAACACGTGTGCCCGCGGAGCGCCTGGTGCCAGCGTGAAAGCCAGAGGATCTCGGAAACGCACCTTCCAGAAACGTGGTGCTGTTCCTGTATCAACTCGCTAGCCTAACAATGGTGTCAGAACTGTGTCCCCTCCTGTGGCTTAGGGTGGGTTCTTCGTAAGCAGGAGGAAGCACATTATAGACAGTGCAGGGTCTTAAATCTGATGCCGTTTTCTTAATTCTACTGGGGAAAGTGGGCTTGGAATGCTCATTCAGATGAGTCCTTCCTGCTAATTCCTACTCCCCATGTAACTCACCTGCTTCTTAGCTAATTTTCTGGAGGACACGGGAAGACGCTGCCCATGTGCAGACCTCTCTCGCAACAACTGGTGGCTCCTGTCACTGCTCACGTACCCAGTGCCTCCTTGGGGCCTGTTTACGGAGACCTGTAGTGCCAGGGCCCGAAAGACGGCGTGAAACCAGACAGGTGCTTACTTTAATGTGCCTTATAACGAAGACGAAAGAACAGAGAGACAGACACGACTTAACTGTTGCAGTGACGGAAGGGGAGTGGCAGGGCGGGGGGAGCCTCTAGAGCAGAGGAAGCCCGTGACCTGGGGGGCACTGCGATGCCCAGCTTTTCATACCAAAGCTCGTTCTCCAGCCTTGTTAAAATGACCTCCGATGATGCTTGAAAATGGCAAAGGTACATCGGAAAGGGGGAAAATCCCCTGTAACAGGTGACTCCATGACCCCTCATTCTCCGGAGAAAGCAGTTTGCATCCACCCGCCTGGGTGGCCGGAGCGCAGAGGCTTCTGAAACCGGGCCGGCAACAGGCGTCTGCAGAGGGCGCTGCTGAGTCCTCCCGGCCTGCATGTCTGTGACCACTGCCGCTGCCCCACAGCCCTCAGATGCCAGCAGGCAGACATGACAGGAGCAGTGACCCCCACAGGCCCTCCCTGCACTGGAAGTGACCCGGGCGAGCAAACGGACACGCACCAGGAGGTTTTAAGAGACTCAGATGCTGGGACGTGAGTCTGCTCTCCACGACCGGCAGGGCGGGTGTGGGGACTGTGCTTGCCAGCCCGACATCACTGGTGGGCAGGTGTCAGCCAGCCAGATCAAGGAAAATCAGCACATGCTTCTGAGCCCACTGAAGATGACACTTCAGAAGGAAACTTCTTGCACGTGGAGCCACTGAAAACCCAACCCAGCCATCTAACTGAAGCTCACACAGCTCACATCAGCAGTGCTTTGTACGCTGCGAGACTTGACAACGTGCCACGAGTTCAGGGTCAAAGCCAGCTCGGAGGAACCAAAGCTACACGGCTGTTCCAACCCTAACTGCCCCCACCTGCCTTCTTCCCTGCTCAGCAGCTCCTTCCGTAAGAAGCGGACTTAGCTCTGAGAGCAGGTGTTCGCGCCTCAGCCTTTCAGTCTTCGGAAAAAGGCCCCGAGCTTCTGGTCTCAACCACAGCCACCAAGTGCCTGCCGCGTCCTCCCGGGCTGTGATCGGGGATGACACACGGTCAGCGTGTGTGCAAAGCACTCTAAAGTAGCGAGGGAGGTACAGGGGGGCCCTGGGGCGGCTCCCTGCAATGGAATTTCAGCTCGGTCCTCAGAGGTTACCAGGGCAGGCGGGGTCTTCTGGGCGGAGGGAATATGTGTATCAGGCCTCAAGGCAGAAAAAGCCCAGATGACAAGCAGGGACCTGAAGGGCAGGAGCAAAGGGGCGGGGGCAGGGGATGGGAGGGGCTGCTGGACACAGGGTTTTCGATGAGTTTGCCAAGTGGATGATCTGGACCCGCCTTCACCTTGGACAGCACTGACAGGTGGCTCTAGGTCAAGGACAAGCCCCTGACTTGGGATGGACTTCAGGAAGGGAGGGTCACTTGGCCGGCTCAGCAGACAATGCCCCTAGATCTGGGTGGCGGGCACGATGCGGAACAGTGACCCAGCAGGCTGGACATCCCCACGGCCAGAGCTAAGCCCACGGTCTCATGGTCTCCATGGAGAAAGCAACCAACCCATCATCCCAAAAGGCGACGAGCGCGGGCGGCCAGAGCAGGACTGCATGCAGCACTCAGAGAGGCCCTGGCAGGTCTTTGAGCACAGGGTCTGCCTGCCCGTCTGCCCTGAGCCGTTCCAGGCTCACTGAGGCACTGTGTGGTGTCGTCGTGCCGACAGGCTTCCTCCAGGGACCAGTGGAGAGCGCGCCACATTATCAAGAGGGCACAGACAGGGAAGTATTTTAATCTTGGGAACAAGCAGCGACTTGGTGAAGTGAGTCCCCAGAGAAGGGGGACAAGGAACATGTGCGCTTTCCATCTCGAAAGAGCACAAGAGGCGTGCGTTCAAAAGGTGAGTGCTGCCCGGGACTAAGAGTGAGGCTGGGAGAACTGGCCCTGAAAACTGGAGGGCAAACGACAGTTTCAGACATCGGCAAATGCAATCTGTCCAGACACATCTATTTCCCTTTAAGAAAAGGCGAGCAGAGGCCGGCGGAGGGATTCTGTTGCAGGAAAGACTTTCTCAGCTCTAATTACTCCCGATAGCTGTAATTTACAAGTTGCGGGTGGATAAAATCGCCAGATTCACACTTTTTCAGGTCAGCAGCTGCCACCATTAGTGAGCAAATTGCCAAGCCTTCCGCGCGGTGGCAGTCAGGGACAAACGGGAAGTGCACGGCAGCTGCGCTCTGGGGGCCCCTGGGGAGAGGACACGCACCACGGGGAACCAGCGGAGTGACACGTACCGTGCAGAGGAGGACGCCTGCGCCGCAGCGCGAGAACTCCTGAAACACTGCCGTTCGTTCCTGCAGAAACAAGGAGGAAGGCTTTCATTCTGGGGCAGGGGCGGCGACAGGGTTGCTCCCACAGCCCTCGGCGCCCCCGCTGCCGCAGGGGGTTCAGGCACTGGGAGGCTGGGCGGAGGAGGAGGAGGAGGAGGAGGAGGAGGAGGAGGACTCTTCTGCTCGTCTACGGACCCTGCACATACACAACTGGCCTCCTCAGACGATGGACGCAGACTGGGCTCGCCATTCTAAACAGCCAAGAGCCGAGAGACCTGAGGTCACAGCTTCTGCAGGCAGGGTCCCAACTCCAAATGTATTCTAAACACATGTTCCCACAGTTCGGCCGGAGTGGGAGAATAGCCAACCTTTCCTACAGGCCAACTTCCACAAAACTAATTTTTCAAAAAGATTTTACGGCCCACCGCATGGCTCAGGTGACCGAGACGGTTGGGATGCGGACCATGCAAACCAAGGACCTGGGTTTGTGACCCAGGGCTGGGGGAAAATCCAAAATAAACAGCTAAATAAAAAGGATTTTAAAAGTGTAAAGACCATAGAAACTGCAGAAATTTACATTTAAGTCAAAGGAAGAAAATGAGATGCGCCCAGCACCTAGCAGCACCTTGTGGAAGAGACACCTGCTCCGCCTGCGTGTCGACAGCGCGAGTCTCAGTTCCGTGAGCACACAAACCCGCTCGGCTGTGCACCGTGACGAGCACACGGCGCGTGCAGCTGCTCACTGGACGAGCTGTCACGAAGCACTTCAGCAGGAAAGGCGGGTGGGCCTGATGGCTGAGTGCCCTGGGGCAAACCAGAGGCAGCCGCGCTGGGCCACATGCGCACACTCAGAGGCTTCTGGCACGAACTTGCCAAGGGCACATGCGTGTTTAAACAACGCTGCACACGGCGGCCCCTCTGTCAGCAACGCAAGAGCATGAAGACAGCGAGGTCACTACAACTTCGGGGGTGGGACGAGAAGGCTCTGCCGCTCTGTACCGCGTACGCCAGCCTGCTCCTTCACGTGCATGTGCCGTCTACTGCAGGGACCCCAGACACACATCACTCAGCACAGGGGTAAGACCAGCGAGTCCCGAGCTGTCAGGGCCCTACGCTCCACATGTTTGAGCTTTTCACCCCGAGGAGTTACTGTCACCGGCCCCACTCCCAGAGGAGGAAACGGAGGGGCCTGGCCCCAGACCCACAGAGGGCAGCTGTGTCTGCCCGCCCTGCTGCGCTCTGGTGAGGGCCACACCCAGTGACAATGGTGACGAGGCAAATCAGGTGACGTCAGACGGTCTGTAAAAGCCCATGAAACGTCTTAGACACTGGTGTCAAGAAACGACTATTGGACCCTTGAACTTTTTAGCTATTGTGACGTGTGCAAACAGAAACTTCCTCCAATGCTTGGGCACTTGGTGAGGGTCATGTCAGCGAGACCGCATGAACGCCCATGGGGCAGTGGCCAAAGGACCAGGTGGAAGCGGAGACTGCTTTAGCTGAGTCAGGCACCAGACACTTAGCCTCAATATTTAGGAGGAAATACAGAGTCTCTCCCACTGCCTACCCTTCTCATGGGGAGGTTAGGAAGACTAAACATCCAGTAAACCGAACATGCGAAATGCTAAACTATTCCTGAAAGACACAACGAAACTAATAGCACCTGGTACTACCGAGCACTCGCGCTAACGCAGGGGCTGCTACAAGCGATGGTCAAGTTCTATGGTTATCGCCGCCGGAGACTGGTGCCCAGGCAGTGGGTCACACGGCGACTGCTGCAGAGAGGACCAGACCACGCGCATGCCCGGCGCACAGACCAGGCACCCCTGGGACGGCCGCTGGAGCAGGACAGGAGCGGTTTCAAAGAACCACAGACTCTTTCAGGATCTGTTTCAATCCCCAGAGTCTCCAACCCACGTCCAGTCCTGCCGGACTCAGAACACCTGGCGAAATGGCCCCACTGCACACACACCTCGAGACTGTCAACTCAGTTTGAAAACGAACTCCGTAAACAGCCTTCTTTCGGGACGTCATCAGACTCGATAGAATCAGGGGACCAGAAGGTAAAAATCAAGTTTATAAAATCCACAAAGGTGGTGTGCCTGTGGAGCAGTGGTTAGGTCGATCGTCTCCAAGGGGAGCAGATCACATACCCTTGGGTTCAAGTCCCAGGTCTGGGGGAAACCACCAGAGTGAACAACTAAGTGAAAAATATAGCGTTTCCTCCTCTCTCTCCCTGCCTGCCTGCTCACCTTCGCTCCTGCTGCATCTTTCCTTTAAAGAAAAATTACACAAAGGCTCGCACGATCAAGAGTTTCTATAGAAACTTGTGGTGAGCTCTGTCCTTGAGGAAGTTCTTTTCAGTGCGTTCATTTCCTTAATTATAAAAAAAAAAAACCGGCAACAGAAAGGGAGCTACGCGTGAAGTCCTCGCATGTGATGGGGCGGCTTGTGAAGGGCCCTCCTGTGAGATCGCACCCCGAGTTCCGGTCTCTCTGCCTCTGACTTTCTAGCTGCCTGGGGACCCTCCCGAAGGACAAGGTTCCTGTTGCAAGTCTGTCCGTCCTTCCTGCGAGTGGTGAGTCCAGCTCGCTCTCCCCGCGACCCGCCTGGGCTGTGCGTGGCGGGCACACAGCGGCACTAAGGAACGCCACTGAGTGTCTCCTTCCTGCGCGAAAGCATCACTCAGAGCGGAGACGCAGCCGAGCCTGAAGCCCCGGATCCAAAGTCCCCTCTCCCCGCCGAACTGTGAAGAGTGAAAGCGCTGTATCTTGTTGACAATGACAGCAGTCACGCTCAGCAGTACCATATGGGATCCACAATTTAGCTCCATTAATGCTCTTAATTTGAAGACATCAAGCCCTAATTACACACTGGGTACTAAAAAGGCAAAACCCTTCCCTGGTGCCAGCTACTTAGTGGTACTCTGTTGCAGTAACAGCTGGCCGAGGTGACGCAGGCCAAGGCGGGCCTGTGCGCTCAGGTGGAAGAGAGTGGTCCCAGGGAGGCTGCGACGGGAGCAACAGACCCCTCGCCCACATCCACACGCGGCGTGGCCCCCAGCTCTCCGAGCCCTCCGGCATCCGCGCTCTGCGGGTGCAGCAGTGTTGAGCCCAGAGGACAGGCCCGCGGCCGCCGCCCTCTCACCTCCTGCTCCATGTTGCCGTGCAGCCGCAGGAATCCCAGCGGCAGGGAGGCCGGTGACGAGTGCCCAGCAGCCAGGGGCCCCGAGCGGCTGGGCAGGGTCTGCGAGAAGAGGCTGTAGTGAAACTCCACCAGCTCGCAGCTCGAGAAGAAGACAATCATCTTCTGGTTCGTCTCAAACTGCATCGATGATGGGGGGTGGAGGGAGTACACGCTTTCAGATTAGCGGATACTAAAATGAGACTAAAATACAGCCATGCCGGCCCCAACGTGGAGATACAGGTGACTGATAACCGAATTATTTAAAAAACTAACCTAGGGAGGGAGGATGGCAAAGCTCGAAAGCGTTCCGCCGTCAAGAAAAACAGCGTCATTTCCAAGGGAAGCTGTGCGCCAGCTCCATCCCCGCCATCACGCGGGGCTGCGTACAGCGCCTGGGCCGGGACCACTCACGTAGCAAGTCCCAAAGGGTCCTGCTCCAGCCCTTCCACCTATACTTTCCCACATTCCAGAGGAGCAAATGAAAAATAAGCGAAGACGAGGATTCTTTAAGAACACGAGTGCAGGCCTGCATTTGCCCACGTCTGACACGCTTCTAGCACCAGTGCCAGGAAAGCCACTTAGGGCAGATTTCAAGCTGACCGGCACAGCTGCCACCAACCTCAGAATCTCCCCCGCAGTCTAGAACCCGACTGAAAAGCCGTCTCCATCCACAGCTGCACTTAAGACAGTTCAGGGGACACATGGGTGCCTATCAATTCACAGCTATCCACACTGGACTCGAGCAAAACTGATTCCCAGTCAGCCGGGCCCACCCTGTCTCACCTGGCACTTCTGCAGGATGAAGGCCGCCAGGGAGACGAGCCTCAGCTTGCTGGGAACCAGCACCACGTACTGGCGGAGACCCTCTGGGATGGCAAAGCTGCCCAGCTCACCGCTGGTCTGCGGAGGCGGCGCCTCCAGAGGGGCTCGACCCGTCGCGTCAGACAGGCCGCAGCTTTCATCCAAAACAGAAATGCTGACTGGATCGTGCAGACTGATGTTGGCCAGCCGTGTGACACCTTGGAGAAGAGCGAAAAAGGCAAACCAGAGGCTCGGTACGTGGTGTAACTGGTCATGTGTGACACCCGCTGTGCGGTCACCAGGGCCAGCGCGGTGCGGCCCACTGTGACCCTGGTGGGCAGACCCCCAGGCCCAAAGGCCATCCACAGTGGCACTTTGAACTCTGACCCTGGGAGACCATTCCCAGGGCGACCCGGGAGTCCAGCTCAAAACCCTGCTCAGAGGGTCGGGAAGGTTTCTTTCACAGGATCTCTGCGAGGAGGGAACCTGTGCTTTTTCCTAAACGTTGTGAGCACAGAATCCTTTCTTTTTTGCAGATCATCTCTTGAAATGGATGAAATTTAGATACCATCTTAAGCGCGTTCCACGTGCACATGGCCGTGCGACCGCCGACTGTGGGGTCTCCGAGCTGGAAAGCTGCTGAGCAGGCCCCCTCTCGAGGACACACTGACGGAAGTGCCTGAAGAGCTGTCACAGGCTCACCATCTCTTTGGGAGACAGGTGGACGCTGCACGGAAACCGCGCTCGGCCAAGAGGCCCACCGTACAGCAGGGCCCAGCTCGCGGGCGGGTCGCCATCGCGATAAACCCTCCAGAAGCCGCGAGCCGTGGTGGCCTCTCCTCTGCCCCCGCGCCTGGCCCGAGCCTGCAGCACTCCTGAGGTGGGTCCAGATCTGGGACAGCCACCTTCGGGAGCCGGGAAGCGGGGCCCACAGTTTCAAAAAGCTGACCCCAGGGGTCCTTCCTTCTCACCCTCTCTCCCTGCAAGGCTGAGACTCACTCTGGCAAACCGAGAGACCGTCTAGGCCTTCCCTCCTCATTCGGAGCAGATCCTTCTTTAAACGCACCTTCTGTGAGCGTTGCTGAAAGCAAGACGTTCTGTCGCTTCTGGCATTCGGCATTGACGGCGTTGAGTATCACTGTGATGTCCTTCTCGAAACCCAAGTCCAAGATTCTGGGATTTCAAGAGGTTGCAACGGGCGTGAGAAACAAGCGGCAGTCTCGGGCTGCTGAGCCGCGGGGCGGGCGCCAGAGGCCTTCCGGTGGCCTGGTCACGCTCACCTGTCTGCTTCGTCCAGAACCAGCCACCGGAGCCGGCCAAAATGAATGTTCTTTGTGGATTTTATATGATCCACCAGACGACCGGGGGTTGAGATGAGGATGTTTACTCCCTTGCGGAGTCTGTGTGAAATTACACATCATAAGAGGAAGTAAGTCAAAGGGGACGCTGTGAAAAGCCAGCAGAGAAGAGGCACCGCAGGCGCAGGTCTGCAGTGGGCGCCGCGGCTACAGACCGCGACAGACATTAGCGACAGACAAGTGACCGGAGAGCAGAGCGGAGATTTCCTCTGAAGTTTCTGACGGAACGTGGCGCGGGAGAGCGGAAATGGTACCAGAAACTCAAAGCCTTAACTTCGAAAGGAATCCACTATCTAATCCAATGTCCCTTCCTTCTAGAATATTCCAGACTGGTGGCCAACCAGCCCGTTCTTGACGGCTTCTGAGCCAGGGAACCTCATGAATGAGCCAGACCCTGCCGGTATGATCTGAAGGCAGAAAGGCTTTTCTTACACCGAACCCTTTTTGCACCTTCCTTCTGGGCCCAGCTTTGCCCCAAGACTAGGCAGACTAGACCTGATTTCCCACAACATCCTTCGTCTCAGTTCTCCCTGGGAGCAACAGGCTCCAATTTAGCTGAGAACGTTTTCTGGCTTCCCATACAGGTAAGTTTGGCCACGACCCCATGCTCCAGCAGTAGGATGCAAGGGTACAGGGAAGACACTATGGGAGGGAGCAGGTGCGATGTCTTTGCTGGCAGGACACGAGACCGAATGTCTGGGGCTCCAGCAACCATCCACCATGATGGCCGTGAAAGGGAGCTTCCTCGGGGCACAGAGAGAGCAGGCGCCCGTCCCGACGCTGGAGCGTCACCAAGCCCGGACAGGTGCTCACCAGACCTGCTAAGTGTGAAAGAAAAACAATACGTGCATCTTGTGGGAGCCCGTGTGCTCGTCACTTGCACCAGCTAACCCAGTGCTCCCACTAAGTGCCAGGTGCAGTATTTACTCCTCAGTTACAGAGTGCACACGGTTTGGTTTTATTACAGAGCATTACGCTACGACACAATAAACGTATTTTTAACAGAATGAAGACAATGTGGGATCTCCCTGTTCCAACAAGTTTTTACAGATGCCTAATCAGGGAAAAGAGGAAGAGGCATTTGTTTCAGGAAGTTAAGAGAGGAGGAAACACATTTGTTTACCTGCCCACTGGGTTGTCCCCTCCCAGCCCCAGGTTCTTGACCTGTGTCCTCCGCTCTACTTGGTCCACCCAGCTGGCTGAGCGCTTGAGCCCCCAGGGGTGCAATCGGCTCTTTCAGAATCAGGGATGGGGCAATAGGGTGTAAAGAACAAGGTGATCCAAAACCAAAAAAAACACAACCCCAAACTCCCAACAAGCTGAGGGGTGTGCACCAAAGGAGGGGCTGCAGGGCCCCAGGAACCCGGCAGCCACAGACCCCACAGAAGGAGCCCCCGTTCTGGGGAAGGAGCTCCACAGCGAGAGGTGGCCGGGCCCCACTGCCTCAGCCTGTCCCTGCGCATCGTCACGCGACGGGGCGCTCCAGGAGGGAGGGCAGGACCCATGGACTCCTGAAGGAGTTAATGACAAGGAACCTCGCCTACCGGGCTTTCTCTGACTTTCTCTTCTCGCCTCCCATCAGCACCCCGGGCACAATCCAGGTAAATGGCTACAGAAAGACAGCAAAATGGAAATCAGCATAGAAAGGCCCCTGGCCTGAACACAGGAGGGCTGGGCTCCCAGGGCGAAGTGACTGCAGACATCTCCCGGGTCCTGGGTCGAAGTGCTACTGGGTGTGGCCACACCGCTGTCACCATCAATAGTACTTAAATCACAGCTTCCAAAACAATGAAATGCGAGCTTTTAAATCATTCAGGTAGAATCTCTGCCTTTCCCCAGTGGAGCCTGAACTGAAAACACACTTCAGTAAGTCTATTGCTTTTTATCCTGTTTTTGTTTACGATAAAACCCAAGCAACTCCCTTCCCTACTCCCCACCCCTGATGAAAGGCAGCAGGAATCAATTCTCAATCTAAAGTGGTGCTGGCAGACACTTCCCTCTTTTGTCTTAAACAAGCCTGACTTCAGCTTTGTAAGTTGCTCTTCACAGGATCATCTGCAGGCTGCCCCTGCACGTCTCCTTGTGGGCCTTGCTGTTGTCCATCGTAACTGATTTCAGGACTCAAGCACCAGGAAGCACTGGTGCCCTCGCCAATCTAGAAACTGGCAGCTAGTGGGGCCAGACCAGTGAAAAACTAGACTGTGCCTGGGGACAGCAGAGACCACCAGCAAAGAGGGAAACTGGAGTAATTTTTATCTCTTTGAAAAGAAAGGGAAGACTGTGATACCACTGTCTTCCCCCAAAAAGTCAGGAAAAGAAGATAAAACAAGCTCACAGCTTGCCTTACCTTAAGCAGTTTCTGGACAGTCTCAAAGCTTTGGAGAGCCAGCTGTAGATATTAAAATGATAGATTGTGAGCAAAGTGCTTTCTTCCCTTTACTGTTTTTTATTTAGAGAATGTAAAACGATTAGGATCCAAACTGGAACCTCAAGTTAAGACTGAGGGCAAAGAGATCCTGTGCGCAGAATCAACGTGAAGGATGCACCTGTGAAACCTGCCACTGTGGGGTCTATGGGAAGGGACCTCACATCCACGCTTGGGACACCGAATCGTGCGCTGTGCTCCCTCTGCTGGCTCAGATTCCCAGAGCGCCGCAGAAGGCCAGGCAGGGCACTGAGGTGGCAGAGGAGAAACAAAGTCGACCTGCATCTGGCTCTCTTTAGAGGGAGAAGGAACACGTCTGATGGATGAGCTAGAAGAGTGATGCGACAGGCTCGCCTTCGGGAACCTGGCCTTAAAGGGGAGAGGACTGTCTCCTAAGTCCATGCCAAGGAGGAGGAGGAGCTCGAGACAGATATGGTCATTCCCAGTTTATTAAATGGGAAACCATGAAAAATACAAATTAACGTAGGTGATAACCAGTGGCAACTATCACAAAGGGCTCCCCACGCCCTTTATCCCAGGGCGTGCACCCCCAGCTTCCCGTGATTGACATTCACGTGGCATCCAGGGAAGCAGCAAGTTTGCTGCTGTAAAAATTTAAGCAGTTTCCGCAGAGGAACTGCGTTGAGCGCTGAGCAGACACGAGCACGGGGTGTGGGGGGTGTGGGCACACAGTAGAGCTGAAAGCCCCATCTCCGTGATCAATTCTCTGCAAGGAAGTGACCAGCATCTGATTGGAAAGCAGATGCCTTGACCGGAAATGGACTCCTAGGCAAATAAAGTGGACCGGATGGAAGAGACTGCTACCGAGAAAGAAGAAAAGTGTTGAGAAGCTTAACTTTCAGGAATTTTGTAGCTTCTTCTTTTAAAAAAAATCCAAAAGCTCATGTTAGGGCTGCTCACTTCAGTTTCTAAATCTAGATGCACAACACACAGTACAAAACTGTAATAAGCGATTCCTTTCAACGGGAGAGAAATGGACAGTCATCACTTTCAAGAGCACTTAGCACTTGTATGTTCCTCTTGATGGACACCAGAAGGATGGGTCCTGGGAAAAGAAAGTTCCCGGTGCAGCGTGTGGGGGAGGAACATGGGGAAACCACTTTAAAAGCCAACAGGGTGCCCGAAAGGGAAACAGCTTACCTCTCTTGTCGGCACCAGCACCAGAGCGTAGGGGCCATCGCTGCGCTGTGGACACGGGAGGCAGGCGATGCGTGAGTCAGATGGACAAAGGCCAGGGGGCCGCAGAGAAAGGGGCTCAGGGGCCCCGAGTCCCGCTACAGAAAGGAAGGCGCGTGCACCCACCCGCACCGCCGTGGAACACGCTCTAGAGTTTCCACCCGTGCGGTCAGACAAGAACAAGAGAAGCGCCTGTCTGGAGAGGTGGCAAACTGGTTTAGCAGCTGGCAGCTGACATTAAAAAAAAAAAACCTCGGGAGAAGCCACCAAAAATCTATTCTAGAAAGACAATTCAGTCAAGCATCTGAACGTAAAATTACTATTTACAACTCAACAGCCTGGGCGCATCCTGGTGGCCCAGCGGATAAGGCGACCATGAGTCCCAGGGCCAGTGGGAACAACCAAAAGGAACAAGAAAATAACATCAAGTGAGTGTTTCAGCCTCTTCACCCTGTCTGTCTGTGTCTGCTCTCCTTCACTCCAGCCTTTATTTTAAACAACTTTGTCAACAGCCTTCCAACACAGAAAGTTAGAAAATACAACACAAGGGGGAAAATTATACTTACAACAGCCTCATAAAAGAGATAACAAACAACAACAAATGTACAAAATCTATATGCCAAAATCTTTAGAACACTCTGAGGGGCATAACATAAAATATGAATAAAAGTATCTTGTTCTTGGATAAGAAGTCTTGATGTTAGAAATAAGCTAATTCTCCCCAAATTACTCCATAAATGTAATGCAACCCTAACAAAAATGCCACAATATGCATATATATGTAGAAAATATCAGATAAGCTGACTTTTTACTTCATATGGAAAATAAACGCATTTCTAAAAGAGTGTTAAAACAACTTAAAATGTAAATTAAAAACTGACGCAGGCATGTAGACTGTAACAGAAAACAGTTTAGAACAGAATCAAGTGCACACAGAAATTCAGGAAATAAGGGGTACTTTATATTCTAGAGAAAAGACGGGTCATTTAAAAGTCCTTTTAGAAAAATAAAGTCAGAATTAAAGTGGCCTTTTTACAGACACGAAACTACAAAAACACTGATGAATTTTATTACACAAAAAATTTAATTTCAGAATGGAAAAAAAATAATACCTAAGCAAACCATGAGCTAAATGAAAATGTGGGGGCGGGGGTGGCGAATATGCTACATCTGAACCAAAAGGCTTTCTTCAGCTTATAAAAAAGGTCTGTAAATTTAATTTAAAAAAGAGACAACAATGCAAACAAAAAATGGGAGAAAGGACATGAATAGCTCACTTATGGAAACAATTCAAAATATGGCTTTGACCACATATGAAGCAGCTTCCTCAGCTCTACGAGCAGCCCCACTGAAACGAGACACACTGCCTTTTCCCTGTCGAATGAGCATGCACCGCACGCTGACAGTGGTGACGAGGCCACAGGACACTGCGTTACTGGTGGGCCGGCCAGAGGGAGTATGTCCCTGGAAGGCCAGTTCGGGCTTTAGCGACCAAGTGAAAATGCAAAATCCACTACAGGATTTCTCTACACGTGCATAAGAAGTAAGGTGTGAAGTATTTCATGCTAGTCTTCTTTCTAAGAGTCTTGCTTGTAGCAAAATGCTGGCCGTGATGCCAGCTCCACCAGTGAGGGAGTGATCCAGCATTTACAGTATGGACCTCCACACAGGGACACCAGGCAGCTGTCACAAAACAAGGCAGACCTATGTACTACTGAGAAGGAACCACACCAAAAATAGTACAAGCAAATAAAAGCAAGACACAGAATATCACACATAACAAGCAAGCATTTGTTTATCAAACCGAAGATGCAAACGAGGAGGTCAATGGAAAGGGAAGGCGGACTCTGCATCCTCGCACTGGCTTTATCTGCGAAGAGGATCACAGGAAGGTAACAATAGGCTGGCGAGAAGGACTCACCCCAGAGAGGACGGGCCTCTCAGGAGGGGCCGACGCCCTGCTCGTCACTAGATCCTTGTGGACGTAACTGGCACATAACGTGGAAGAGCAATGATAATGAAAGGAAACAGGGAAGCGTGATAAAGGCCTCGAGCGCGCCGTGCACTGGCAATGCCCTGACACTGATGAAGGAGTCCCCACGTCAGTGCAGAGGCGAAGTGCAGACTGAGCAGCAAATTCAATTACGGGCATGGCTTTCATGTTTTGCATAGGAAACATTTACCCACAGGAGAAAAGGATTTGGAATTCAAACCAGAGTCGTCTGTGCTGAACGTCAACTTTGCAGCCTGTGCTGAGGCCGAGCGAGGAATGGCAAACATGTTAGCACAGCGCTATCAACGCACACGGTGTGACGTTAGGAGATGCTGACATTTCAAAAGGTGTTACTACACAGAGAAGAAGAAAAAAAATCAATTCCTCGCAGGGCAGATGTGAGTGAAGAGGGATGGAGGGGATGTTAACAAAATCAGAGCCAAAATAAAGAAAGAGTGAAAACACAGAAAAGCAGTCTGTTCTCATTCCATCACCAAAGTAATTTAAGACTCTGCTGGGTGCCTCGAATCGGCTGCCCGCTCCATACATGTTTCTTCCAGGTCATATCATTTTACAATGAACTCCAAGGGTCTCTATAGAATATTACTTGAAATGAATAAAACACGGGCTTGGGAAACTCTTGCCCAGAATATTTCAGTCTTTAAAAGAATGAGTTATTGATATTAAAGAAATGACACAGCTTCCCGACACAAGCAAATGGAAGGTGCCAAGTGTCTGTGCCGATGCTGGCAAAGCCAATACTCACCGAGCAGCGCCAGCGAGCGGCCCTCTGCCCTTGCAGCACAGCACTTGACCCTCAGGGCCCCAGCGGACAGGCACCCAGCCACCGAGCACAGAGGGATGGAACGGTTCGCCTAGAATCATGGCCAGACTCCAGGTTCCGACAGTCACCCACCCTGCCCAAGTGATGCCTGTATGCTGCTCTCTTCTCCTGTCCTCAGATCTGTGAGATGACACAGGTGCCTGGAACTACAGGACCCAAATGCTCCCAGACTCTCCAACCTAAAGCACAACTCCCAGAGGAGATGACTTCACTGCACCGCTGTGACAATTCACCTATGCACTTGATGCAGTGTAAAGCCCTTGGATGAATTATCTCACTATAAAGTGCCTAATAGAATGAAAAAAATCACTCACCACAGGAAATAAAATCCCTTATTGACCTCAGAGAAAACCCATATTAATGTCAGATAAATATCTTTCTCATCTTTTTAAGTGTGTAAATATACATAAGCACACACATACAGACACATTATTATTTATGAAGTGAAGTAATACACACAGTTTTGCAACCTGTCTTTTTTTTCCAATGAATACTCGTCAGGTTCAAACAGTAAATGAACAGATACCACGTTACATGGCCCATGTGCAAGATTCTACCATTTGGGTGATTGTGTAGGATTTCTCTTTACTGATTTAAAATGTGATAAAGTTTAAATAAAATTAAAATGTATTTATTTTGAAATAATTTTACTCGTAATAAAACTGCACTGAAACTACAAATAACTCCCTGATAACCTCCTCCCTTCTCCTTAATGCTATCAGTTCCTAAAATCACAGGGCAGTGATCACAAGCAAGCAGTTAACACTGGCTCAGTACTATTACTTAACTTGCAGAGCTTACTCAGATTTTTTTTAAAAAGGGAAGATACAGTCAGGAATGAGAAAATGAAGGCAGGCAGGCAGGCAGAGGAAGACAGACTTTATCTGGTTGCATTTTGGTTGTTCCCCAGGCCTGGGACGTGAACCCGGGTCTTCACGATGTGTGGACTGCGCCCAAGCCCTCCTCCACCAGGGTGTGCCCTGATTCAAATTTCGTTAACTGACCTACAAAGGCCCTTTTCACAGATGAGGATCCAGCTCAGGACCACGTTGCATTCAGTGTTCAAATCCCCTCGTCTCTTAATCTGGGGTCCTTAGTCTCCGGGATCGCGCTACCTCTGAGTACGGGCCGGCGGCCGCAGCATGTCCCCGGATTTGGGTCTGCTGCATGTCTGTTTATGGTTAAATTCAGGGTCTGCAGTTTTGGCAACAGAACTCCACACTCCCCACCCCTCCTTCTCAGGGGCACACCAGGTCTGATCGCTCGGGCACGGAGTTGATGGCCAGGCCCCAAGCACAGCTGCTGGTTTTCCCTTTGGAGTTAAGAGCATCTTGTGGGGGGGTATTTGGGACTACGCACATGTCCCATTTTTCATGACAATTTCAGGTGTCCATCGGAACGTGATTCTTGCCTGAAACACTAGTCCCGTGGCATTTGTCAAATGCTGGTGCTGGCCGTCCACCAGTTACACGTGTGTTCATGGGAATTCTGCCGTCTGCTCAGCAGAGTACTCATGAGTCTGCTCACAAGCATGCACTTTGGTCTATGGGCTAGAATCACTATTTGTCACCAAACATCAGGTGTGCTCAATACACTTCTAACTCCCCAGAGGGGAAAAGTAACGAAGGCTTCTCATCATTTTTGTACACAAATTCTCATTTTCTATTTTTTTTTAAAGGAAGAGGAAAAAGCATTTTCATTATCTGTTTATTTGCCCCCGGGTCACAAACCTGGGTCCTGGGGCTTTACAGGGTCCACACCCAGCCACCTCCGTCACAAGGGTGCGCAAATCTCATGTCTCACTTCTGATGTCACCATTCCTTTCCTCCCAAGCGAGAGAAACGAGGCTGTACTTGAGGGAGCCCAGGCTGGGTGTGGGGTTATCTACAGCTGCGGGACATTAACTGCCCTCCTCGGGACCCAAGGAATCCAGTTTTGGCGCCCCCAGTCCAGGCACTAATGAAAGCTATGCACGACCAAAGACACAGTCGCGACAATGCTACCGCGATGTCAAACTCACTACCTGGGGGCTAATTTTCACACCTGCTGTTCGGGATAAGCCACTGCTTCAAATGCAACATTCCAGTCTCCAAGTCAAAGGGGCCTCTGGATCCCGACAGACAGGGTGGAAACCCACTCCTGACCTTCCTTACAGCATGGCCAACTTGTTATGTAGCCCCTTCCGGCTCTCCTTTTCTTTGTAAAATTGGGGGGGGTAACAGTACTCGCCACAACTCGGGGGGGCGGGGGTGGTGGAAGAGTCAGGAAGGTAACACTGGCAAAGCACAGTCTAACGCGAGAGCGTCTCATGAGCGTTTTCTCTTAGACTCGCTACCCCCGTGAAAGCGCCTGAGTCTCTCTCCACATGGACAGTCTTGAGATGCGGCATGTAGGCAGCCCGAGAGAGAGAGCAACGCTAAGCGAAAACAGGCTCTTTCAGCCTCAAGTTAGTGCTTTGGTCCCGTGTGACGGCTGCTTTCGCATCCCGAGCAGTAACAGGAAAAACACCCTCTACTCACCTGTATTTTCGGTTTCACTGCTTGAAGGGACTGGACCACAGGGATGCAATAGGCAAGAGTCTTACCTTTTAAAAAAAAAAAGCAATGAAAATCACGGACCTTGCAGATGTCGGAGAAGCCGACAGCTGAGAAGAGGGCCTCTGCCCCCGGTGGGCACCACTGCGTTCCAGGGAAAGGACAAGCGCAGTTGGACACCGACGAGGAGAAAACAGAATTTGCCTCCTAACTTTGCCTGGTAACTTCAGGGCTGAACGCCCTCAGTGTCGCTCCGTTACCCACACATCAAGGAGACAATCCATTTCCCAAATGACATGCCAGTGCAGTGATGACCGACTCCAGAGGCTGGAAGCCAGATTCTTGGAAGCCGTTCTCAACCCCTCCCGTGAGCCCACGGCCGAGCCCATGTCCTCGGCAGTGCTGGCGTGATCAGGAGCCAGTCTGCACCCCAAAGCTGCCCTCGAGACCAAGGAGAGACCACAGCGTGACAGGAACGTTGGGTTCCTGCCCAGCTGAACAGCGGGTCGGCTGGGAGCAGGAGGAGACGACCTCCATGAAGGGCAGAGGGTCAGAAGGGCAAGTGCAGACTGTCCGGGAACACGGCAACCACAGTGCTGTGTTCCCATTTTTGGCAAAACTGCCCTCCAATCAAAGCGTGTTCATGTCAGCACTACGGCCAACGCAAGAAGGAAACACTCGTCCCCACCAGAGTGAGGACGGGCTTGGCAGTCCTGAAACTGGCTCTGAGTTATGACAGAGTTGACTGCTCTGACCACGGCCCCCCAGCTGCCCCGTCACGGAGCAATCGAATTGGGGGCTCTCGGCGGAAGCAAGCATGGCCCCCCACACCCTCCCCCCAAAGCGGTCGCTGCACAGACACCCCACTCTCCCGCTGTGGGAAGAAGGGCAGAAGTAAGTGTCCACTGACCTGAGCCTGTCTGGGACCGCACGAGGGCATCTCTGCCTTCCAGGAGGGCGGGAATGCTCTGCTTCTGCACGCTGGGCCCCAAAAGAAAGGACACACGCTCAGCTATGGGATATCACCCAAGGGGGCGCACAGGCAGACACGGGACACAAAGTGCTCACACTCTGATCTGCCCATAACTACCACCTGGAAAGGTGCCTCAACACCCCAGGGAAGGTGCCGAGAAACTGCTGAGGACTAGGAGAAGAAAACTTAGCTATACTTCTGGAACTAAGCTGAAAATGTCAGTCACTCTACTACACTAATTAAAAGGGACACCAGGACAGACTGATGACAACCGTGAAAGCTTGCTGTTCTCTGGTCTTCTGTGACATGGCCTGGGGAACAACAGAGAATGTTCTGCAAAGAGCCCGATGCAAGAGAGGCAAGGAAACTGGTGAGCCAGCCAGCAGCCAGGAACTGGCATCCAGTCTCCAGAAAAACCACGATACACAACTGCTATGGTCACACAAAGACGTGTGTCTAAAAACAAAATGTGTATTTAAAAAAACCTGGGGCCCTAGTAGCCTAGCACCCTGGGAGCAGACCCATGTACATCCCAAGACCCCGGTTCAAGACCCAGGCTCAGCAGGAACAACTAGAGTGAACAACTAAGTAAAAATAAAGCGCTTCTTTAAAAAAACAAAATAAAATAATGGTTTGGGGCTCCTTATTTACTCAGCATTCTTATCATTTTACTTATAAGTGATTATTATTAAAAGGTACAGAAACAAACATACCCTACCCCTCTCCCTACTCTATTTCTGTTTTCCAGGAGTTATCACCACTCACACACATCGGATCGGGATCCAACCAAACATCGACTCCTGACTCTTTGGTTGAATCTCACTACTAAGAAATGCCTCTGGCAGCCACAGGGGTTCACGTCCTGGGGTTGGGGGACCAACCAAGATGAACAACTAACTCTCTTCCTGCCTGCCTGCACCTTTCCTTTAGAAAAATAAAGACCTGACCAAGGCTGTGCTCGGGGCACGTCCCCCACGGGGAGGCGCGCACAGCAGTGGGGCCTCACGCAGCTCATCTCCGGACCGACACCTCACAGCTCAGAGCGCGCTGAATGGGACGCGACCCAGCGCCCCCTCCATTGGTGGGAAGACAAGATGCCGAGTGAAAGGTGCCGCCCTCGGCGGTCAACAGCCTGGCTCTGTTCTCCGACGCCACAGACAACTCAGATTTCATCCGCTTATACCCACTTAAGTGTCAAGAAAATCCAAACCGGTCTGGAACTCTTACCTGGTCATACTAGACATGTGTAGGACGGTGTTTATTGTGGAAATCTAAAAGACAAGATGAAAGAATACCTTCTTTAACTCCGCATTTTGGGTGCAAATGCTATGAATGCAGTAAGGATGCTCAAAAAGGGCCAAACCAGGATGAAGCTGATTCCCGCGGTCGCCCCAAGTTCCTCCACCACCACAGCTCTCAGCCGAGGGAGGTCCTGCCCCAGCCCCAGCCCCAGCCCCAGGACCCTCGGGAAAGCCTAGAGAAACCGACTGTGGGAAGGGGGTCTGCTGGTGTCAAGTGACTAAAGGCAGGTGCCGCCACACAGCCCAGTGCACAGGCAGCCCCAGGAACGCCCTGCACCAAATGCGGGCACGCCACGGCTGGGAAGCCGGTTCCCACGTGGAGGGGAGCAAACCGGACTGGCAACCCGCCCCAAAGGAGTGCAGACACCCCACGGGTTCACGCGTACAGGGCAAAACTCATTCTCAGTTAAGAGAGAAAGCATCCCGCAAGTGTCCACGACCAGCAGGAAATGCAAGTTAAAAGAGCCTCTTCCTCCTTCAACTCTTTATCACCACAGACTTCTCCTCCCACTAGCTGCCCACCAAGCCCTCGACCAGTCACTGACTCTCCACTCCGAACAGCCTCAATGGCACATCCATCCAGAAACTGGGAGCTTTCTTAGCGGCCAATAAGCTAAAATCCCAGTTCTGAAATGCATCAGGAGAGACGTCTTTTGTTGTCTAAAGGGGATGGGAGGTGGGTGGGGACACGGTGGACGCGGCGTAAGCACGCCTGACCTGTCCAGAGGAGCGTCGTATCAGTCCACTCGGGTGACTGGGACAGAAATAACCACTCTGATCGTTCCTTCTAAAACTGTCGCTTCAGACATTCCGCATAAACACACCGGGAACAGGGACGCACTCAACGCAGATACTCACCAAATGCGGGTGGAGGTCCAGCTCATGAAAAGCCTCTGAAGAGAACACCGCTTCCCGCACCTGCTCCACTGCAGGTCTGCAATGAGGAGCGAAAGGCTGTCAGCACCCCCGAGGCGGTGGTGCTCGCCAACTCCCTCCGCCCGACGGGCGCCCGCACTTACCTGGGGAGGTTGGGGATCTCAGGGTTGTTTTTAAACAGAGACGAAGTCTTAATGCCTGGTTTCTGCTCTGGGTCTCTACCCTTGGCACCGGCTGACACCTTCTTTGGAGAAAACGTCTGCTTCGCCTTCCCCTTCAAAGCCCCTTGAGACTTCGTGGCAGGGAGCGACGGCTCGGATCTCCACTTCGCTGCAGGAGCCTCACCGTACGCCAGGGATTTTCTTTTGGTGGCCTCTGCTAGCTGCGCCGTTCCCCAGAGCAAAAAGAAAGTGCATTAGCCCATGAAGACAGAGCCCACAGTGAAGCCTGAGTGCCCACAGAATTGCATCTCTCCCCGCAGAGCGCGGGACGCCCCATCTGTCTGGAAAGCAAGAGAGGCCCTTTGACTCAGTCTTTTTATTCCACCAAAGGAAAAATCCTGTGGGAATCTGGGATTTCCAGTCTCGGCTCATTCATCTACTGGACCTCACTCTTAACCATGAACTCCAGCCAGATGAGGGCGAGGGTCAAGAAGAGAGAAGCATGTGGACTCCATTGCAAGCGGAGAGACCCCACCTCGTGAAGCGTGGTGCAACCCACAGCCTGGGAGCCCGTTTACACGTGAAGGAGGGAAATGAACCTTCTACCAACAAAGCCCTCCGGTGACTGGGCGAATGGGCTTACACCGAGGAAGCGGAGACCCTTATTACTGCCCTACCCTGAGTGCCCGCATCCTGCCATCCCTCCCCTCAAGCTGCTCCCCCAGCTCAGATGGCTCGGAGACAATTCCTACTCCCGTTTCCATTCCAAATGAGAATTCCGCTCATTCCGCCCATCCATCACTTCTATCCCAGTTATTTCCAACTCTCCCTGCCTTTCAATTCCCCATCTGATGGCCGATCACAGGCTCCCACTCTGGATATTTTCTTGCCCGTGGCTTATTTCTGAAACACACGCATGGTTAAGTGCACGCCATCCACACTCCTGAGAAGAAACATCAGTCCCTTCATTTTCTCTGGGCTTCTCTTGCAACCCACATATGACTCTACACACATCCCAAGGAGCCAGAGCTTGCGACTCTGGAGTTTGTTTCTCTTGGAATCTGCTGTGTCCTCTTAGCTTGAAATGATGGCTACAACTCGCACACCGGCCTCCTTTAGCCATGACCGCCAGCTTCGAATGAGCGCCGCCATCCCAACCGCCCTCGGTTCCTGGCGGCCGCCAGGGCTCCCGCAGCTCAGAAGTCAATACAGCACAGTCCTGACCTGCTCCATTTACAAACTTATTTCTACAAAGCCCCAAATTCGTAATTTCCCCATCAAAGGGAGAGATGAAGTCAAGTTCAGGTCTGTTGAATCATTTGCGAGAACAAAATGCACAGATTTGATCTGACCCCCAGAACCACAGGCTCCGAGCGTAAAAGGAAAGGCCTGGAGGCCGCTCCTACCACACCTGGACTTCCCAGCACAGGCTCCCCTACAGCTGGCCTGGCAGCTTCTGCACAGCCTTCACCAGCTCTCCACCCCGAGGTAGCCTGGTCCCTAAGCAGGAAGCGGTTTCAGGGTGCGACAGGATCTGCCACCTCGGGCATCTGCCCGAGGCAGAGGTTATTACTGCAGTGATACAGAGGGAACAATCAGTCTTCATATGTCACATAACTCCTTTCTGCCTTCTTTTTTGGACTGCTACAAATAGGATCCCTCATTATCCTGATCACTCTTAATTCCCAGTCAGCTTCTCTCTGAAAGCAAGAATTCAGAGGTAAGCACAGTGTTAGAAGGCTTTCCAAGACCCAAGTCTCTAATAAGCTGCTCCACAAAGCCTTCTGGAACCTGGCTCTGCCCACCCCACCAGTCTCTACCCCTCTGCCGTCCTGGAGTGAACCATGCTCCTTCTGCCCGGGGTCTTTGCACTTGCTATCCCCACACCTTGACCCCAGCCCTCCCGCTGTCCCCACTTGTCCTTCAAAGTGAGCCCGCAAGCAGGGCCCCTGCTCCCGCCTGTCCTGCCACGCTGCACACAAGAGCAGCAGAGCACGACGTTTGTCGTGTGCTGTCTTCCCCGTCAGGTTGGACGCTCCTTGAGGAACGGACCAGTCTGCCCTGCACCCCTGCATGGGCTCATGTCAGCACATGTGTAAACACTTGTGAGGTGATGGCGGCACACTCTGCAACGAGCAGTTCCACGATCTGGTCGCCATTCTGTTAGTGCCCACCTCCCGGGCATCTGCTGTACAATCAGCAAAAAAGTAACCACTTTGGTCCATATACACAGTGGACACAACACAGCCCTTCGAAGAGGAGAAACCCCGCTGTCTGAATCAACATGGAGGGAACTAGAGATTATGTCAAGTCGAACAAGTCAAAAGAGGAAAGATAGAGACCAGATGACCTCACTTATAGGGGGACGTGAAGAGACAACACAAAAGATCAGATGAAACGTAACCAACCCTGAAACATTTGCAACAGAGCTGAGGTGACCAATGGGGAATGGGGCAAATGGTGGTGGAGCCCCTTGGCCACGGGGGAAGGACACTTGGCGATGTGGTGGAGGGCGGGGTGTGTTGAACCATATCTAAGAAATAGGGAAACTATACATAGGAAATTATTTTAATGTATAGAATTACTACAATAAAAATACATTACAATCAATTAAAAGGTGACCTCTTAGCAGCTGTTGAAGTTTGCCGCTGAAGACACGAAGCTGCAAGAAATAGCCAAGCCCTTGAGAAAGTCACAGACTAGTGGAAGAGACCAAAACGTAAAACCGTAAATCCCAACGTCTATTTGTACAAAGGGTGATGGGATCATGAAATAGGAGACAGACAAACTGGCCCACAAGGGAAGGGAGGCAGAAACAATGTTTCAGGAGGTGGCATTCGGGCAGAGAGAGGAGTCTCTACAAATCAGCAGCTTGACATTAAGCATGTCGCCTCCCACCGAGTCTGTTCGCACACCTGCACAACGAGGTTAGAGCAGCTGGCCTCTCCTGCCCACCTGGACCTTTCCTCTGATGTTAGTGAAGGCCGAGTTGTCACCAGGTGCCAGGCAGTGGACAGAGCACCAGGTGAATTCTCTCATCAGCATAGGCAGTGCCACCCCATTTTAAGATGCACACTCAGAGGCAGGGATGCAGAGATCTGAACAGGGGCATGGAGGCGCCCAGGCTTTGTCTGCACTGACGCTCCCACCCGGGTTCCTGACCACCACGCTGCAGTCACTGGACTGTCTGGCGAGAGCTCTGGAGGTCGGGAGACCGGTGGTGCTCATGCCATGCCTGCCCACAGCAACTTTCTGCCCTGTGCCCTCTCTTGCCTGGCCCCCTTGCGACAACGAAACAACTTCCTGCAGTTGAATAACATGGTGATATATTAAAATATCCTACAAGGCACCTCTGCTTTGTCGAGCATGTGCTATGTCAGGTCCTATATGCAGCAGCTTTCTCTTCAGAAGGAAGCCTGTGCATTTTTCTTTCTTTTTTTTTTTTTTTTGCTGAAGCAAGATCTTTATTGCTAGCCAGTCTAGCAACTTTTATTTTTTATCTGATAAAACTAGATTTAAGTAATATATTCTAAGAATTGTAGGCACGTGGGTTTTACCTCCTACCTGACACACATTATGAAGTATGTACATTTTGATCTGGTTGTTTGACCAGAAAAATTGTGAATGAATTAAAATATCGTGTTCTAGAAAAAACAAACAGAAGACATCATGTATACCTGACTCTATACTTTGGGAGTTGTTTTCTAGATGGATGTACACCAAATTTTAACCAGCATTACTTCAGATTATGGCAATATTCAGATTATGGCAGCACTTTTAAAAAACATCTATCTTCTAAATTTCCTACAGTAAATTTGTATTAATAATCAGGAGACAGTTTTGGAAGAAAAAAAAAGTCTGCGGTTTGATATAGCAATCTAAGCTGTCAAGGCCTTTCCCAATCCAGTAGACTAGCTTTCCATCCTATGTTCAGGCCACTGACACACTTGATCAGCATATCCATGATTCTTATTCAAGACATAATCCAAATACAGATGCAGACAAGGCACCATTTGTCATCACCTCATTAGTACCACCACAGAGAGGTTTGATCATAAAACCAGATCTCCTACATTTATTTTTACAGCGCAGGCAGGAATGAAGGTAACCAGAGACAGGTAGGAAGGAAAAGGAAGAAGGCGCACTTTCTTTATTAAGGTATTTAGTTGTTCATCTGGGTTGCTTCCTCCAGCCCCGCCCCTCCCAGGATGTGAACCCTGACCCTTGGGATGTATGTGCCATGCACCTAACCCTGATTCCAGCAGGCAGTGCTGCCTGACATTTATTTATTCAACTAACTCAAGAAAGTTTTAGTAAGTGCTTCCTATGTGTTAATTACTAGGTACTGGCATGACACAAACACCCCACTGACTTGATGTATAAATTCTATCACGCCAAATGTCACCCATACAGCTTTATTTTTCATTGGCATTTATTAAGTGTCCCCGTGAGTCTGAAAATGTATATACAGTCTTGCACATTTCCAGTTCATCTTCCTAGTAACCTTATAAAAAATGGAAATAGTTGTTTCTATTTCATGGATAGAAAAAGTGAGGATCAGAGATGTGAAGTAACCTCTCTAAAGTCACAGAGCTAGTGAGTTGCAAGGCTGGCATCTAATTTCTGGTGTATCCTACTACGAAAATCCCCTGGCTCTTCCGTAGTTCCTCCCCCTGGCAAAGAGAGCGCCACACACTGGCTAGCTGAAAACCCCTCACTTCTAAATCTCTAGATGGTAAAGTCTGATTATCACTCAAAAAAATCAGAGAAAATCCAGACAGTGGGTGTGAGTTTAAGTAACTGGGAATTTCAGCTCCCACACAGTAGTAGACGTGAACTGAACTGAACTTCGGTAACATGTATCCTGATGGATTTTTGTGTTACTTTTTAGACAGAATACACAGACAAACCCAACCCAAACCTTCCGTGGTGCAAGACTGTATCCAGGTCAGATAACCTATGGCTCTGAAACAGATTCTCTGCCCCGCGGCCCTCTTCTCCAGAAGTCAACCGTTCTCGAAAGCGGTTTTCAAGGCTGACTTGGGGTAAGTTTAGGGCATGTTCTCCCCTCCCAGGCGAGGGGGTTACAGCGAAGGCGCGTCTCCTCTCGTCCCCTCGGCGGCACGTGCACGAAGCCACGCCACGTGTGAAGGCCCTGGAGAGAAACGCCTAGCGTCCCGCTCCCTCCGGAGAGAAGCGACCCTGAGACCGAGGAGCCGCGGGCTAGGAAGCCAGGCGGGCCCGACGCGGGAGGGCACGTGCTCCTGGTCGCCGCCCCCGCTCCGCGAGCACGCAGACCCCGGCCCGCCACTCACCCGTCTCGCCGGGGCCGTCCGGGGTGCGCAGAGCGTCCTGGCGGCGGCGGCCCGCGGCTCCGAGCCGGGCGGGCGCCCGGGGCGCGCGGCTGCCATGGCGGCGGCGGCGGCGGCGGCGGCGGGCGCGCGGACTTCGGGACCGGCGCTCCAGAGTCCACGTGGGCCGCGCGAGGACCCCGCCAGGCTGCCCCGCCGGGGCCTGCGGCGCGCGGCTTCCGGCTCCGGGCGGCGGGCCGCCGGCCGCGCCGCGCTCGGTTCACGGGCATGCCGGCGGCCTCGCTCCAACCGCCCTGAGGCCGGAGACCGTGCGCCTGGGCAGCGTGCGCCGCCGGGCCGCCTCCCGCGGACGTTGCCCGCGAAAGCACCGTCTGGGCCCTAGCATGGCCCTCACGGGGCCCGCGGCGCAGTCACCCGGAGAAGGGGCCCCTCGCGGTCTCCCGCCCCCGGCCCAGCTGCCCGAGCTGCGCAGGCAGCGCGTCTTCTAGACAGGCAGCGCGATGGCCACCTGGCAGGCCTGGTCGCCTAGCAACGGCGGGGTCCTTCCAGGCTCGGCGGCGCTCTGGGCCTGAGGGGAGGAAACGGCCGCGGAGGGAGCTGGGCCCGGCGGCAGCGCGCGCGGCGGCCAGGGACCCGGCCTCGGCACCGGCGGGGAGATGAACGCGGCCGACGAGGCCCGCGTGGGTCCCGCGGCCGACCTGCCTGCGCCGCCCGAGGAGGAGGAGGACGACGAGGGGGAGGAGAGCGGTGAGGGCGGCGGCGAGTCGGACCGGAAGGAGCCGGCGGTGGACGCGCACCCCGGGCCCAGCGCGGCGTTCCGCCTGCTGGTGACCCGGCGCGAGCCGGCCGTGAGGCTGCAGTATGCGGTCAGCGGGCTGGAGCCGCTGGCCTGGTCGGAGGACCACCGCGTGTCCGTGTCCACGGCCCGCAGCATCGCGGTGCTGGAGCTCATCTGCGACGTGCATAACCCGGGCCAGGACCTGGTGATCCACCGCACGGCGGTGCCCGCGCCGCTCGGCAGCTGCCTGCTCAAGGTAAGCGGGCCGGCCGGCTGGTCCGGGGCGCCGCGCGTCCCCCGCCCGTGTCCCGCCGCCCCCTGCCCCCTTGCCCCGGGATTCCCGTGCGCACCGCCTTCGGGCTGAGCCTCAAATGCAAACCCAGCCCACGTCGCTGCAGCTCCAGTCGGGTCTCCGGGGCCGCCCCCCCGCCCCCGACGCGTGCTGGCGGGCCGGCCGGCGGGCTCGCCGGGACCGCCGATTTCTCCGTCCTGCTTTCTGAGACTCCACCCCCTGTTGACCCAGCCCCAGACCTGCCTCGACCGGCGCTCCCATTGTCTGAGGCTGACTCCCCGAGGCCCTTGGCTTTGTTTCCTGGGATGCGCCCTCCTCTTACTCCTCGCTTTGGAGGAGAAAAATTGGTCCTTTCTTCGTCTTAACTGTTATATTAGGCCTGGGCCTGGGGCGAACGGGGCGTGTGTGCTCCAGTTTTTCTTTGATAGTTAAAAATCCTTGGGGGTGTCGAAGGAAAAAGCCTCTGGAGATAAACGCGCTTCTCAAACTTCAAGACTAACTTTGCCTTCAGAACTTTAGGGTTCCAAAGTTTTACAGTTTTAGTATCATTTTTAAGTTGTATTTTGTTTTGTTTTGTTTTGTTTTTTTAAAGATAAATCATACCGTTCTTTTTAGTGGTTTAGCAGCGTAATGATTTTTGCCGTCTCCTTAATAGGTCTGTGCGCACATCTGTACTCATCAGCAGAGTGGTGTTGAATCCCGCTCTGTGTAGGGCACGATCTGGGTTTTGGAAACAAAGCAGTGTGCAAAGCACCCTGCCTACATGGAGCTTGTATTCTTTGACAAGTCGTGAACAAATTACAGTATCGGGCATTGAACAGCGCTGTGAAGATGCACTTTTGTTTATAGAGAACATATTTATGTGAAAATGGAGCGTTATTTTTAAATCGTTTTGTTTGCATCTCTATATGCTTTTTAGGATATTGAATTCAGACCGCAGTATTAATTTCACATCACACCCGTCACCAAAGTTCCTGTGCTCGAGTGCCGTATTAAAACCTGTTTCTCTGCACTGTGGCTTTAAATATAAATCATCAGCCGAGGGGAGATACCCGGGGACCACACCACTTTTTAGCATACTTAGTTCAGGTTTTCAACAGCTCGATGTTGAGTTAGATCATTGGTAAACTTGTATGACTAAGACATCATATGGCATGCCCTGGTGGTGCGGGTGCTAAGCTTGGAGGGGGGCTGGCATGTAAAGCCCACGCACCTGGTTCCCGGCTAGGGTAGGGGAATATCTGAAACGAAGTGTCTCCTGCTCTTCCTTTCTGCCTTTAAAAAATGTCTGTTCTCTTCCTTCCTGCTGAGAGAGAGAGAGAGAGCGAGAGAGAGCACTCTTTAAGAGCCTAGAGATAGTATGAGCAAATTGATTCAAGTATAAACAAATCTGCAGGACAGTTGCTGGTAATGCTGTGAGACTGAGATGCACTCAAGGAGAGACAGACAGAAGAAGGGGTTTTAAAGGTGTATCTGCTGCAAAGGAACTTGTTTCTAAGGATGCTCATGTGCACGTCAGCTAGAGAAAACTTGAAGGGTGTGTATGGAAGACGCAGTGCTTTAGCAGAGAAGGAGCGGAGAGCTGTTTTCAGGGAAGGTTATCTGGCAGTGTGTCAGCAGCAGTCCTAAAGGAAGGGGTGTTGGGTTGCACGAGGCGGGGGACAGGGACTCCTCCTGGGGCAGGAATGAGGTGTCCATCTATGCTAGGAGGCCCAAATGTGCTCTTACAAGTTCATGAGCACGGACTGACCTGGTCGGCACCAGGAATTTGAATCTGGTTGGACTAGACGCAAGATGATGATGATTGGGAGTTAGTTAAAATTGGGGACCAGAAATGGCATGATAGCAAGATAGACCTCTTTATAAAAGGGGCATAAAACCTGCCTTGTTTAGGCTTTTTTGAAGAGTAAATTCAATACATATACTTGTATACAAAAATGGATGTGTACGCTCATAATCAGCGCAGATGCTAGTGTGCTGTGGGTAATGCTCAAGGTAAAAAATGCAGGCATGTAGGTGTGACTGTGGGTATGGAGATGACCATAGTGTCTGATAAAAGTTGACTTCAGCATTGGGTCCCCAATTGTAGCAGAACTCTTTCTACTGGCATCCTTTGCTCTTTGAAAGTTCTAGTTATCCCTCTTCGCTTTTACAAAAGACCTATGTTAGCCGCGATTTTCCTGTCCAAAAGAAATCCAACGAGTGTTCACTTTTGTGACAAAAAGTGAAAATAGTGTTCTATGCTGGTTTTGTAGCAAGCCATTGCACCCTGAGCGGCCAAGGGCACAGCCGCGTTCCTCACATTTCTGCTTTTCCTGTATGTTCGTGTCGTTTTACGTGTGGTAGACTATTTTGAAGGGCTTTGGGGATGCTTAGAACTTTCCACAATAATTGCTTCTTCGTTTTACATCCTTTGGGTTTCAAAAAAGTTTCACAGCAATGCTCTGCTTTCATGTAGAGGGGGAAACCAGTATCTCTCTGGTAAAAGGTAATTTTCTTGCAGCTCGTGAGTGGCGCTTCCCTCCTGTCCATGCTTCAGCGTGCATGTCACGCACTCTTCCGCGGTCTTGCTAGAGCAGGCCTGTCCTGCAGTTTCACAGGGCCTCTGTGGGCTCAGGCGCGGTGAGATGCTGGAAGTGTCTGCTGGGGCCTTCATTGCCTACCCGTTGCCAGTCCCAGTCACAGTGGCTTCAGTCTCCTCGGTTCTGTCTGCCTGCCTGCCTTTGCTCCCCCAGAAGACGGAAATTCTGCCCCTGGATCTCACCTGCAGCGTGTGGCCCTGCTAAAAGACTAGACACTAACCCCTTGAGGGTTTGCTCTGATTCTGTTTCTGATTATTTCTTTCAGGAAAATCTGCAGTTACGTAATAGTTCAAATATTAGCACTTATTTGCAAGTTAATTGTCTTGGGCACTAAGGTTATGTTAAAAAAAATAAAATTCTGGGAGTGCCCTGGTGGAGTAGTGGTTTGATCAGCTGCCTCCAGCCTAAGCACAGTCCACATACAACCCTAAGACCTGGGTTAGTGTCCCAGGCTGAAGAGAAAAACCAGCATGTATAGCTAAGTACATCCTGCTCTCCTGTTTGCCTGCTCTCCTTCATTCCTGCCTGCACCTTTCCTTAAAAAAAAAAAAATCTGAAAAGCAATAAAATAGTGACAGTACCATGGGTGCATCCTGGTGGAGTAGCGGTTGGTCAGCCACCTTCAACCAGTGCAGTCCACGTACATCCCAAGGTCCCAGGTTCACATCCCGAGGCAGGGAGAACAACTAAATAAAATAAAGTGCTTCTTCCCCCTCTCCCTTTCTGCCTTTACCTTTCCTTTAAAAACAATGCAATTTTTCATCTTATTGAGTTGCTGATTTGCTGCATTATCTAGATGTATAGTTTCAAATTCTAATAACATGTTTTATTGTGTATCAATTGTTAGATACATTAGAAAGTATTAACTCCATTTACTGCGTAAGTTCAATAATCATTGTCTTTGGAATCGTATTTCTGCCCTCAGGAAGCTTCAGCTGGGCTCAGGTGGCATGCTCCTTGGGCATCCAGGCACTGCTTTAATTTGTCAGCTAGTTTTGTGGTGTGGGGAGATCAGCGAAGTGCAGTGGGCGCATTCTCACTAATATGTCAGAAATTGCTGCACAAAACCATAAGGATTTTCCTTACTGATCAAGACCAACGCTGCTCTCCCCACTCGGGAATTCTTTCTACTTTGGTGAGACCTAAGGTGGCTTGAACTTCTCTTGTTTCTTCCTCTGCTGCTGCTTGGGTTATGCATTCTGCAGTTTGTTTTCTGTTCTGTAGTAGCTTTGATCTGTAGATGTGCTGATTCTAAGGAGATCACTGTTTACAACAGTCAAGGATTTGGTGACAGTTTTATATCTGCCCTTCCTTTGGTGGACAGCTGCATTTTTAGGGGAGCGTGTTCTGTGTAACACACTTTCCGAAGTTAGTCATCTGACTCACTGGGTGGACTTTATATTTCTTTTAAATTGTATATTTATACATATTCGTGTCATTTATCAGTTTTAGCAGAAAAGAGAATGAGATGAAATCATCTCAGTTACCCTGTGCTAGTTTCTAATGCCCACTGCTCGCACAGCATTCCTTCGTTAACACGCTGAGGAACTACGCCCTATCGGGCTTGGTGATCGATCAGTTGTGCTCGTTATCTGTTTACTGTTTGGGGGCTATTTTTAAACTATTACACTCTGATTTTCTGGCATGTACTCAGTCGTCCAGGCTTTACCGAGGAATAGAATCAGTGGTTCTGAGTTCAGTACCTCCCAAGTTCTCTCAGTGTCCTGGAGTGTCATTCCTCTGGGCTTGGGGACTTAACTCATTTCAAGTGACTTTTATTGTGTCCGTATTTGTCTTACTCTTGAATTCCTTTTTAATCATTTCTGTTCCACGTTGTCCAGTTAGAAGATTAGCCTTGTATAAAAGGAGATTGACATAGAAAAGGATGAAAGACTTCTGCTTTCTTTCTGTTAGCCATTTCTCTAAAGAGGTTGGTCCTCTCCTTCTTCCTGCTTCCCATGTAACAGAAACCGTGTTTTAGTTGGCCTCTACTCGTTTTCACCATTCGTCTCCCTGGCACTTTGTCCTGACTCTGGGTCACTCTCTCCCTCCGTCTTGATGAAGAGTTAGCCCTGTACAGCAAGCTAAGTCAAGCGCCTGCTGATAAATGTTGCACGCTTGGAGGAGGAAGAGCTGCCGAAAGCTCACATGGCCTTCGCAGGCCTCGTGGAAAGAATTAGACTGGTGGGATGGCTGGGATTTAAATGTGAGGAGCCATCCAGGGCTGACAGGCAGGAGTGTTCCGGGAATGGCCAGTGGTCTAATCAGAGTGGACGCTATCCTGTAGGAACAGTGAACAGAGCACCTGGAGGTGGCTCAGCATGATTTATAAATGACGTTTCAGATAGAAAACTAAAAGCTGGCATTTGTATCACAAATAATTTTAATACTTAAATGTATCAAAGATGTATGTAAATCAATGGCTTCAAAATTTTTCATGTATTTATTGTTTTGTGATTAGTTCAGCCAAGTGCTCTGTTGACAAGAATCACATCTTGCTGTTTCTGTTGCTTATGCCAATTTTAAGAGGAAAGCAGAAATGGACAGTGAATAATATGCCATTTTTTCTCATCCTTAAAATGCTGCTTCCTGAGTAAATTCTCATGAAGTATTTAGACATGTATTTGACTTTTTTTAATTTTTTTTTTTCCTAAGGAAAGGTGTAGGCAGGCAGGAAGAGAGGAGGACACACTTCAGTTTTTATTTTCGTGTAGCTGCCCACACTGGTGGTCTCACGCCGGACCCAGGACTTGAACCCAGGGGTTTGTGGCCTGCGTCCTTCAGAGGGGACTGACCCGCCTGCCGTGCCATCAGGGTGCGCCCAACTTGTGTTTGATCTTAGAAATGCATGTCATGCTAAATGAATCGAGTTGATGACAAGTTAATCATTTATAAAACACAGGAATGCCCCAGTATAAAATAGTCCTCCTCGAATGAAGTCTGTGTCTGATCTCGCTGTATCTTATTTTCAGGTTGGCTCAAAAACAGAAGTTGCTGAGTGCAAGGAGAAGTTTGCCACCTCTAAAGACCCCACGGTCAGTCAGACTTTCATGCTGGACAGGGTGTTCAACCCAGAGGGGAAGGCCCTGCCGCCCATGCGGGGCTTCAAGTACACCAGCTGGTCCCCGGTGGGCTGTGACGCCAACGGCAGGTGCCTCTTGGCAGCGCTGACCATGGACAACCGCCTGACCATCCAGGCTAACCTCAACAGACTGCAGTGGGTGCAGCTGGTCGACCTGACTGAGATTTACGGGGAGCGCCTGGGTGAGACTAGCTACAGGCTCTCGAAAAGCGAGGCCGCGGAGGGGAGCCTGGGGGACTTCGCGGAGTTCCAGCGGAGGCACAGCATGCAGGCCCCTGTCAGGATGGAGTGGTCGGGCATCTGCACCACGCAGCAGGTCAAGCACAACAACGAGTGCCGCGACGTGAGCAGCGCGCTCCTGGCCGTCCTGTTTGAGAACGGCGACATCGCCGTGTGGCAGTTCCAGCTGCCCTTTGTGGGGAAGGAGTCCATCTCTTCGTGCAGCACCATCGAGTCGGGAGTCCGCTCCCCCAGCGTGCTGTTCTGGTGGGAGTACGAGCACAGCAACCGGAAGATGAGCGGCCTTATCGTGGGGAGTGCTTTCGGGCCTGTCAAAATCCTCCCCGTCAACCTGAAAGCCGTCAAGGGCTACTTCACCCTCAGGCAGCCGGTCGTCCTGTGGAAGGAGACGGACCAGCTGCCCGTGCACAGCATCAAGTGCGTCCCGCTCTACCACCCTTACCAGAAGTGCAGCTGCAGCCTGGTGGTGGCCGCACGCGGCCCCTACGTGTTCTGGTGTCTCCTCCTCATCTCCAAAGCAGGGTTGAATGTGCACAACTCCCACGTCACGGGCCTCCACTCGCTGCCCATCGTCTCCATGACCGCGGACAAGCAGAACGGGACGGTCTACACCTGCTCCAGCGATGGCAAGGTCAGGCAGCTCATCCCCATTTTCACCGACGTCGCGTTGAAGTTTGAGCACCAGCTGATCAAGCTCGCGGACGTGTTTGGCTCGGTGCGGACACACGGGATTGCGGTGAGCCCCTGCGGCGCCTACCTGGCCGTCGTCACGACGGAGGGCATGGTCAGCGGGCTGCATCCCGTCCACAAAAACTACCAGGTGCAGTTTGTGACCCTGAAAACCTCCGAGGAGGCAGCCGCTCAGCTTTTGGAATCTTCGGTCCAAAACCTCTTCAAGCAGGTGGATCTGATAGACCTGCTGCGCTGGAGGATCCTGAAGGAGAAGCACATCCCTCCGTTTCTGCACGAGGCCTTAGAGAGGAAGATCGAGAGCAGTGGGGCCACCTATTTTTGGCGGTTCAAGCTTTTCCTCCTGAGGATTTTATATCAGTCAATGCAGAAAAGCCCCTCAGAATTCACGTGGAAACCCAGCCACGAGGACGCCAAGGTCTTACTGGTTGACTCGCCGGGGACGGGTCACGCCGAGGACGAGCCGCAGGAGGAAGGCACGTCTTCCAAACCGGCGAGCAAGCAAGGCCTCGCTGAGCGGAGCAGAGAGGGTGACCCCGAAGACCTCACGGATGACTCGCTCACCCAGTCCGGAGACGGGGGCCGCGAGCCCATGGAGGAGAAGCTCCTGGAAATCCAGGGGAAAATCGAAACTGTGGAGATGCACTTGACCAGAGAGCACATGAAGCGGGTGCTCGGGGAGGTGTACCTGCACACCTGGATCACGGAGAACACGAGCATCCCCACCAGGGGCCTCTGCAACTTCCTCATGTCCGACGAAGAGTACGACGACAGGACAGCTCGGGTAGGTGGCGACTGACGACGCAGACTGTGAACAGTCCGCTTTGTCTGAGGAGGAAAGACGAAACTGAATCCCTAAAGCTCCACTTTCGCTTTGATACTTTCAGGTCATGGGTGTGAATGCAGGAGAGTAAGTGGGAGGCATGAGTCTGGTCACACAAAGAACATTGAGATGATTCTTCTCACTGTGGCCTTGACTGATAGACAGGGTCTGCTCGACGAGCCCTCCAGGCTCTGGCAGCGCCATCTGACCGAGCCGTCCCAGCGGCGGGAGTGTGTGCCCCTCCTTTCTCGTTTGCAGGAGTTCCTGTTTTTGGGGGGAGTAGGGTAGGGGTCAGTTTGCAAGGACTGGAGGAAGTCGTCTGAGTTAGTGAAGTAAAGCACATAAAGAAAAATTATTACTCACTGTTTTCACAGAAACGGGGCACGGTCTTAATTTTGATGTTAGAGGCTTCTCTCCGTGCTCTCCAAAACGTGCTCCACAGAGGTCAAGTCCCCGACAGCACGGGGGTCCCGGGCCTGGGGAAGCGCAGCAGTCTCTGAAAGGCTCCTGGCGCGCCTTCCCCTTCTGAGCTTCTGAGAACCCTCTGGAAAGGAAGCTGTTTGACATTGCCGTGTTACCCAGACTTAGTGATCAGGGGGCCTCTCCACTGCCCGCTGCTAAATGTAAAGCTTGTACTCCAAGGAGCACGCAGGGTGGGCTGCTGCTCAGACCCCAGAATGGAGGCCCCTTTTATTCTGAAGGCTGACTCTCACTCTGCCTAAAGTCTCACTTAAAATATATAAAGCAGTAAATTCAGACGCCTTCATCCCTGATGGTGAACAGTTATGACAGATTCCCTGTGTGGTTCTTCTTGGAAAGGGCGTCGACTGCACCCCGGATGTTTACGGTAACATCAGGGTGTGCTGTTACAGGTGATCAGTTACTGTTCACGTAAGTGCCTTCATCTCGGAAAGTCCACTTTCAAAGGCTGCTTCGTTGTGGCCTTAAGTTGTGTCAAGTGTTCTGGTTTCCATGGTTTCTTGGGACCTGGAAGGGGTATTAGGAGTCAGCGAAGTAGTAACAAAAATGCTAGACAATCGCACTAGAAGCTGGTGGTGCAGTGGTTAGAACAGCTGTCCGCGTGCTGCGTGCACTGGGGAAGCCGCGTTTAGCTCGGTCGTGCGGTTCCAGCACAGCACGGCTGCTTTCCGGCATGGAAGAGTCTACCCTTGTCCTGTTGAAACAGAGGTTTGATTGAAAATGTACTTCATATCTTTTTGTTTTAAAAGGAAAGGAGCAGGTAGGAACGAAGGCTACAAGTAGGCAGGCAGGCAGAGAGAATTCTGAGGAAGAGGCAGTTTAGGTTTATCTTTATTTCGTTGTTCACGTTGATGCTTTCCGCCTGGGCCTGGGACACAAGCCCAGGTCCTAGGGATGCATGTGGACTGCACTCCTTCACAGGAGGCCGACCTGACTGCTACCCCACGGGTGCGGGCTATGTTTCCTGTCTTTAAAAAACCCACTGTATGCATGAAATGAAGACTTTTTAAACCTCATGCAGTGATTTACTAGTAGTCAGAAATCTTGTCTGAGATTTTTAACCTGATATGCTGATACAGTTAGACCAGCATTTCTCAATATTTTTCCCCAGTGTCACTGTCTCCACACCCCCATCCCTGCTCAAGGAGTTTTAGACTTTTTTCTCTGATTGTTCTTGCTGTGACATCTTCATACTGTAGATATGTAGTGTATTTGTTTATGAACTGTGTCTATCTGTGCTTTATCCTTAAAAAGAGTAAGAAGTCCTTGTCCCTTGGAAGCCAGTATTTACCCCCTTACGCTGTCGAGACGCAGAAGTTAAACAGCCAGCTGGTGCAGTCAAGGGGACTGAGCAGACGGAGCAGTCGTCCTTGTGCAGAGTCAGGCTTCTCTGCTGGGAGGACGCTGAGCAGAACCGCTCTCCAGTGTCTGTCTGAAAAAGAAGGGGCTGGGGTGGTTGTCCCTCCCTGTCGGAACCCATAAATTAGAATTCTGCAGACTGAAGACCGAAGGCACCGGGTGACGGATGGTGCGTTTGTAGACGGCTAGACGGCGTGCCGCTTCACCACCTCCGAGCTAGGACCACCTGCGTGTGCGGGTCCCGGAGAGGCAGCGTCGGGCTCTTCGCTCGAGCTGATGTAGAAGTGGGTTCAGAACCCCAGAGAACATCACCTGCCAGTGAGACAGCGTATTTCCTAAGGGCTGGTCACTTCGTGCTTCTCAGTGATACGGCGGTGACTTTTTTCCAGCAGAATAGCAAAGTAGGTCGGTGTTTTGGAGCAGTCCGATCAAGCAGCAAAAGGGACCGTCTAGAGCACCCCTCCCCCCAGTGGGCACTCTTGGGCCTCTGCCAGGGGTCTCTGATGGCAGGTGGTAGACTAGACCAGGCAGTGGTGTTGCATCTTCAAAAATAGACATTTGGGCGTGTCCTCGTGGAGCAGCAGCTAGGTCAGTTGCCTCTGAAGGAGCACAGGCCCCTGGGTCGGGTCGGGGGTGGGGGAGGCAACTGGTATGAACAACTGAATAAAAATAAAGTGCTTCTTGCCCCTCTTCCTGCCTGCCGACCTACTCGCCTTCATTCTTGCCTGTACCTTTTCTTTAAAAAAAGAAAATAAGACATTTGTACAATTAAAAAGTTAACTATTTCACATGCTTTTCCTTCTTGAATTCAAAACTATAAATAATAGCTTACTTAATACTTTGTGTTCTAACAGAACTCTGGAGTCTGTTTCAGAAGCAACTAAAGCAAGGCAAGTAACGAGATTCGTTTTCTGCACGGGTTTTCCTTTAGCGGCTTTAGCAGCCGCCGTCCCTGCTCTTGTCAGAATCCCACAAGTGAACGCGTTGTGCTCAGCTGCGCGGCACGAGTCACAGGTCCAGGGTTGCCTTGCAGCCGGCGCGCCGGCCTTTGGGGAACGCAGCCCGTCTCCCGCGGCGCTGTGCGGCCCCCTGGGAAGGCCGGCTCCGCTGAGCACGCTGGCGCCTTGTCTTGCAGGTGCTGATCGGACACATCTCAAAGAAGATGAACAAGCAGACCTTCCCTGAGCACTGCAGCCTGTGTAAGGAGGTCTTGCCGTTCACCGACCGCAAGCAGGCTGTCTGCTCCAATGGCCACATCTGGCTCCGGTAAGCCGTGCCCGCTGCTCCCGCCGCTGTGACATCTGACCCCGGAGCCGCTACGAGCAGAGCTGCTTGGGCCTCTCCTCCGTCTGTCTAGCGCAGGGCACCTTGAAAGAGTGTCCACTGCTTCCACGTGGGCTTGTGTTCTTTGCCCTGGGAGCACCATTCTCAGCGGAGTCTCATTGCATTTTAAAAGCGATTCTTACGGAAGCGCTCGTTCATGTTAGAATACAAAAGGGCGTGTCCTGTTATTCGACTGTCTAAGTGGCAGCGGTCTCCCTGCTTTCCCTCAGTCCTGCTGACAGGTCACCTTGTGTGTCCTGGCATTGGGCCTGGGACTGTGGTGGGCACAGCCGCTGCCTCCCCGCTCGTCTGCGCACTTGCACAGCCAGCTCCGGACACAGTGTCTCCTGAGGCACCTCGGACCTGTGTCCTCTGCCCGCCCTCACTTGGCTACCTGTCCCCTGTGTGCTGGGGCCCCAAACATGCAGGAAAGCGCCTGATGAGGTCTCCGTTCCAGCCTCTTCTCACTGCCCCGCTCTGCATCCCTGTCTAAGACAAGTTCGTCTCTTGCCTAGATCATCATAGTTCCCTCCCACTGGTCTCCTGCCTCCATCCTGGCCCCTCAGCTGCCCGCCTGGGAGCCCGGGAGCGTCCCAGTGCGTGTTGCTCAGCCCCAGTTACCCCTCTTCATGGCTCGCCGGTGGCTGCCCTTTCTGACGAGAACCAGCTAACCCTCCCGGTGCCGAGAAGCTGTGCAGTGGCCTGTCCCTCCGGGACCCCACCTTGCTCACCTCTCTGGGTGCACTGACCTGCCGCTCCTCAGTAACGGCCCCTCCTGCTCCAGGGCGCCCGCACCATGGCCATCTGCCGGTGTGCGTCCACCTGCCCTCGCTGGCCCTTGATTCGCATGTGGGCCTTCCAGCCACACACCCCATATTGTGCGTCCTCTGACACCCCTTGCCCCAGGAATCCTCATCCCTCTTCCTGGCTGATTTTTCTCCTTAGCCGTTAACTACCGTTTAATATGTATTTTTTGCGCTTTTTGTTTTTCCTCCTCCGGGATAGAAAGTGCTACGAGGACAGGGAATTTTGCTGTTTTCTTCGTGGCTGTTTGCAGAGGAAGCCTGATGGGCAGTCCATCTAAGAGGAGTAACTTTCAGTGCATCACATCATTGCGTAACACATCACAGACTCAGAGTATGGTCAGGTGTGGGCAGGCTAAATGATGTCCGAGGGTGACGCAGGGCAGAAAGAAGCTGCAGTGTCTCAACCAGCCGGTGTCTCTGGGCTTGGTCGCCTGACGGGCCCTCCCCTGTAGCAAGCGTGGGCTGTGGGGCGTGTGGGAGGGACCCTTGGTTGCTGTCCCTGCTGCTGCGAGCTGCCCTGCGGGGACTGACGATGCAGTGTGTCATCTTTCAGGTGCTTCCTGACCTACCAGTCGTGCCAGAGTTTGACGTACAGAAGGTGTCTGCTCCACGACAGCATTGCCCGCCACCCCGCTCCAGAAGGTGAACCCTGCTTTCATGTCTGTGCGCGCGTGCGCGTCCCAGTCGGCTCCGTTGGGTCCGCTGCTCCTGGTGGTGGTGTCACGGAGCCCGACTCTTGACAGGCATGGTCGTGTTTCCGCGCACGTGGAGCTGGTGTGAGTCAGTGAGGCTGCAGTTGTGTCCTGTCACTACAGACATTTCTCCTCCACAGTGCAGCTCGTGTTGGGCGGCACTTCTGGCCTCTGTGAATGGAAACAGGCTGCGCGCAGCCCTGCCAAGCCTGCGGTGGCCTGCGCCGGGAATCCCCCCAGCAGCACGGGTGTCCTCTGCTGCTCTGCAGCCTCTCCCCCGAGAGCCCGGGCCAGAGCTGCGTTCTGGGAGGACTAGCTGGAAACTAGGCAGATGTGGGCACGCGTCACAGGTGGTGTGATTCAAACAGGCACACGAACGGCACGTTTCTGACTGTGACCCATTACCGTCCCACGAACTATGGGAACAGCTGGGCCCCATTGCCTGCAGGCACACGCGTGGTGCAGCTCCTCCGCTCCTGGCTTCGGAGAAGCGCAGTGTGGGCGCTCTTGCTCTGCTCTAAGGTTTCCGATGGGAAATGCGGCCAGACAGGAGATGGGGCGTCCGAGTGCTGTGCGGGCCTGTCGCCGGGCCTGTGTCACGCAGCCCGCCCCTCAGGGGACTTGGACATGGATTTCTGGGAGCTTTAAGCCCTCACTGCAGTTGGTGTGCTACCTGGCAGGAAGCTAGTGGAGGAGTGAACAAAAACAACCTGCCAGCTGCAGTGGGATGGAGGGAGCCGGCAGGTCAGACAGGGAGCGCAGCTCGGGATAGGTCAGGATAGAGGGAGTTTCACGCCCATGACGGTTTACGGAGCGGACATCGGCCAGTGTGACCGTGTCTGTTTCTCCAAGTAATGCATTTCTGAGCAGTGACCATTGTCGCAGCTTCATGAAAGGCCGTTTTAACATTACGGTGTTTGAGAGAGACAGTCTTAGAACAAACAGTAGTCCTTTCTGTAATTGAATAAATGTATGAAACTGGTGCCCATTAGACTTGTGTCTGTTTCCTCCCGGAGGGATGACCATGTCCCCACCCACTGAGCTGTAGACCCACAGATTTAGTCCAGCTATGGAGAGTGGTGTGAGGCACTCTCGGGCGGCCGGGGCCGGGCAGCATGCCTGTCTCTGCCCTGCAGCCAGTGCAGCCGCAGTGCGCATGACTGCCTTCTCTGACACTAATGCCCTCTGCCTCTTGTCTCCCTTTTGCAGACCCCGACTGGATTAAGAGGTTGCTGCAGAGCCCCTGCCCTTTCTGCGACTCCCCTGTCTTCTGAGCATCAGGGCACGTGTTGTCTGCGGAGGCACAGTTCCTCCGGCCTGAAGGACCCGGGCGTGCCGGAGTCGGCCTGGCTTTCGGAGGAGACGCGGCTCCGCTCTGTGACTGTAAATAGGGCCCGGGGCCCGCGTTCTCCAGGGACTAAGGGATATCTTGGAAATGACCAAATGCAGAGATTTTAAGTCATTTCGAGATGAATATTAGCCCCTACTCCTTGGCCGGTAAGGAGCACTTAGGTTTCAAGTGTCTTGACTGCAGCGCTTTGAACAAAAAGATGTGCAGTTGTTTCTAGGAACAGAGCGGCTTCTTCTAGAGTCTGGGGAGGAGCAGCTGGGCCAGCTGGGCTGTCACCCTTCCTTGTCCACAGCTGCCTCGCAGCTCGCAGTTTAAAGGATCTGGTATTCGGTGAGCCTACAGATATTAAATGTGTCTGGAACAGTGTGTGGGCCTGATGCTTTGTTCTCAGATCTGCAGCCCACCCACGTTCTTGTTTTTCAGAGATTGAAGCCAAGCCTGAAGTTGGTTTTAATGTGTCAAAAGATCAGGTGACTCTCAGAAGTTAATAATTGTGATTTCTTTTTGCTAATCTTTGTATCATCAGATTTCCGACCCTGCTTCACAATGCCTGTAAGTGTCAAGTGTCCAGTCCACCCAAACCATGTCCCTGCTCAGACGACTGTGATAGCCTAGATGTTTGTACATAGAAGGAAAAATATTTTCTCTTTTTAGTATTAAAACTTCTGGTATTTTTGCTCTTGACATTTCCAGACACTGCATTTGTATCTGGTGCAGGAGTGGGCACAGGGTCTGGACACAGCCCAGCGGTGCAGACGCTCGGGCTTGGGGCTGCAGCGTGTGCGACCCACCGGCCAAGCTGGGAATCACCCCTCTGCCAGCCTCGCTGTTTGTAACGCAGGGTTTTCCTGTGAACTGTGAGGAGACGCTAGAGGCGAGTTAACGAAGGGGCGGTGTGGAACTGCAGTGTCCCTGGAGTTTTAAGTAAGAGTCCTGGGGATTGGTGCTAATCGACAGGCCTGCAGGGGGTGGTGCGTGTATCTTGAAATGCTGGGTGAGAAACAGAAAAAGTGAAATTCTAACTCATACTATGTATTTGGCCTTTATGCGGACATGTGATTTCCATCTTCCCTTTGGTATCTCCAGTGAAAGATAGCGTGTCCTCACTCTGGGAGCCCCCAGGGGACTCTCAGAGACACCGCACACCCAGCACTGCCCGAGGGGTCCCTTCCGTCTGATCTAAATGTCTTGTTTCCTGTTCACATTTTTGTTGTGACTCCATGTTTAATTATGTATTTACTGGAGGCTTCTGTTTATCTTTCTCATTTGTTGGTAATTTCAAGAATGCTGTTTATCAGACTTTAGGGTTCCGTTCCGCTCATTACATTGATTCTCAAAAGAGAGAATCAGGCAGCACTCAGATCATGAATAACACTCTGCAGACAGTTATGTAAATGGAGTCCTTTGTGCCTGTGTCTGCTTCTCTTCACATAAACGTAACGTCAAACTTGAGATCGTGTCCAGGAATGACTGCGTCGTAGAGTGTCATTGTGCTCGATCTCAGCCGCCTTGTTGCTGCTCCTGGTCAGAGAGGTGCCTGATGTCCGCTGTGGTGTCGTGCGGTGCCGTGCTGCCGCGTCTAAAACTCGGGAGGCTTTGTTTGAAGTAGCCGAGCATTTGGGGGAAGCTAACTAGTAGAATGTTAAACTAAAAAGGATCTCCCAAATCATTTCGCCTGTCTGTCTAGGAATCAATGCGGTGGCAGTTTTACTGGAATGCGGCCTCCCTCCACGGGGGCTGGGCCCAGTGGTGTCCTTAAGAGTCAGCTCCCGCCAGCACCTCCTCGGCCCAGGTTTCTGCTCACCCGCTTGGAAGGCCTGCTTCGCTTTGTCTCCCCAGTCCCACCTGTGGTGGTGAACCACTGACCGTGGGAACAAGAGCTTGTGCGTTCCCGGCAGCATCACGGACACCACGCACTGGGATTTGAAGTCAGCAGACCCCATGGCAGAGGGTGGCCCGGTGACGCTGGGAAAGTGAGTGCGTCCAGGGACCTTGAGACTCATCGCCTCTATTTGTGTACGCTCGCACACCTCTGCTTGCTGAATTGGCTCGGCCATCACGAGGGCTCCGAGCTCATTTCTGCTGTCGCTGCAGCACCTATTTCGGGGATGGAAGAAGTGGCGGAGCCGATGCTCCCCCGCTCTCACACGCAGGAGCAAATTCTGTGCAGTTAGGCCTTTGAAGCCACAGCACAGGTGCACTTTGGGAGTCTGATATCCACACCTGTGTCACGTCTGCTCTCCCCACGCTTAGTCTGTCCCTGTTATTGGAGATGAGAAAGCGATAGCTTGTTATACTTCACATTCGTTCTGAAATCCTCCTGTGTCCACCGCCAAGACTTCAGGCAGACTCTACCTGCGACGTCAGCCCAAACTCCCGATTATTGTTCAGTGTCAGAAGTTATTAGACCCACAGGCGAAGTGCATGGTTGGAGGTGACATTTTTCTGCTTCTCCAAGAAGTTTCAAGATGTAAATGTCAAAGCCTGTGGGTTGGACCTATTTAATAGGTTAATTAGGCCAACAGGAAGTTCAAGGGGACAATTTGATATGAAACAATACTCTTGTAAAATGGCAGCAGCAAAGATGCAGAAGGACTGGACCCCACACCGTCTCGTGAGGAGCAGGGGCTGCTGTGATGGCCGCCAGCCCCTCCCAGAAAGCTTCATGGGGTCTGTCCATCGCTCTGTCCCGGCCGCCCCCTCTTCCAATCCTCGCCCAAGAGGGCCTCTTGCTTTCCACTGCTTTTGTTCTTTCTGCTTTCGGACACCTTCAGAGATGACAGACTTCATGTCCGAAAGAAAAACAGGTTAGTGCTAAAGCTACAAGCTAAGTCATGGACTGAGTCTAGGCCCTTCCTAGAAGAAACCATTAGGTTTAGTTTTTCTTTCTGAAGATAATAGCGTCAGTTTCCAGCTTGGTTAAAATGCATCTGGTTTTCCTCAGAACTGTCACTAACTTTCTGGGTGGGACTTCAGGCTCGAACGGGCAGCTCTGGGCACCTTGCCGGCTGTGTCCACCCCGGTCAGCTGTCGACTGGCAGACGCCCCGGGTAACGCGGAGCTGGGTGGGTTACCTTCTGAAGCAGCAGGCCTGGGTGGGTTTGGCACCTGCCACTTTATCTGAAAGAGTGGGGGGAGCCACAGCTGACAGCCAGACAGTGAATGTGACTTGTTACCATCCGCCAGCCACGGCTGAGTCTGAGGTGGCTGCCGTGGCTGAGGACGGACCCGTCTCTGCCCGGGTGGAGCTCAGTCCCAGTGAGATTCCAGAGGCCAGCGCTGCCCTCAGGGCCAGATCGCAAAGCGCCTCTGCAGGACTAGTCGAGGGGCATAGTTTTCGCTTCCTTATCAAGGGAAGTGTCAGTCGACAGCTTCAAGCAGAATTAAACTGTCTCATGCCTCAGTCACCAAAGTTTGAATTGGCTTTTCTTGAATCTGAAAGGTTTGCAGTTAAGATGCTTGTGTGTGAACTGACCTGCTATTCAACCTGATGAGAGAGCGTGGACGTTGACTTTTGTCAAATTCAGCCAGAATTGCTGCGTTCCTCCTAGGATCCGCAGGCGTCTGTAACCTCAGCCGGACGCCGCAGCAGCACTCAGAAGTCCAGACCATTTCCGACGACGACGGAGGCTGAGCACTGCGTCTGCTGGCGTTTGCCGCCCTCCCTCCGTCTGCAGACAGCGTTTCCTTCCAGGCGGGGCTGTTTCTGGAAGCTTGAGGTTGTGCAGTGTAACGGGGCTGCCGGCCTCCACAGCTGTCTTGTAAAGAAGGTTGTCTTCTTGGTAGAGGACTCTGTCCCCAGCCTCTGACTTGGTGGCTCTGCTTTCCTAGTCGGTGTCATCTGGGAGTGATGACGGTTCCTGAGGGGGTTTAACAGACAGCGAATGGACAGCGTGGTGGTGAGCGCTCTGCACCCGCCGGCATGGGCGGAGTGGGCCAGGGGAGGTGACCCTCACAGAGTCAAGGTGAAATCTGTGGGTAGAATTAAATCTCAGACCTGAATCATGTTTATTTCTAAGGTAAAAACTTAACCTCGACCATGAAATTCTGCTACTTCGGTCAAAGATCCCGTGACCTGGTCACATCGGACATTGAAAGGTGGTGGCGGCTCTGAAGCATTGCACACTTCAGCAGTTGGACGTGTCTCACGGGCCGGCAGGGTTCAGGACGCTTTGTTTTGCTTGGGATGCTCGTGCAAAATGAAGTGCAAACATGAATTTATCTTTTTAAAGACTTTGGCTCAGAGTCGTACTTGAACGGGTGAAGGAAAGTAGCACGTGTCTTTCTGGAGAAGACCACGGAAGACTCCGTCTGTGCTGTGTGCACTGATCTCCTGTGTTTACCCGATGCCTGTGTGACCTTTGTGCTCTGCTCCGAGTCACCTGTGTGTCTGCAGAGCCTTTTCTGAAATCAGAAGAACAGGCGTCTGAAACTTTAGGTTATAGAAAGGAGAGGGTTTTTAAATTCTTATCCTTCAATTAGATGGTATGTTCTAGACTTGTAGTGTTTAAATAAAAGAAGCTAAGACTAATAACACGTTTCGTTTGGACACCAGTCCAGGAACATCGACTGCTTCTCATGTGTACATGTGCGTGGTGCTCGCTGTTAGATTGTAAGCTCCTCCAGGGCAGGGGCCCTGCCGTCCGGTCGTCCTGCAGCACCTAATGTCAAGTGCCTTGCACAGAGTAGGTGCTCGTGACGCGTGGGTGAGCGAGCGAGCGAGCAGCCGCCTGTCGCCTTTCGGCGGGCGCGGTCCACTCTGGTTCAGACCGCAAAGGACTGGTGACTGGCAGAGGGCCGAGCATTCCTGGGGCCTGAGTGCTGTGGGGCAAGCCAGCCACGCCGTTTCTTCAGCAATATTAGCCTTCTTCCCTGCAGACATGCCAGAGCCTCGAGCTCCGATCTGCTGTGGGGCAGAGGCTTCCAGGAGGAGGTGGAAGTGGGGCGATGACAGAGGGCATGTGTAGGGTGTCAGCACACAGCCCTGAGGGCAGCTTACTGTGGTCATTACTAAGGAAAAGGGTAACATCCTCTTTTTTTTTTTTTTTTTTTTTTAACCCAGTTAACTGGCCAAATACCAAGTTAAACCAACGACCATTGGTTTTTAGCTTTTTCCCATTTTGGAATCCCCTCAATTGCTTGTACGATTCTTGTCCTCAGAGTCTAACGAAGTTGCCGTGGACGCCTGTGCTGCACGTAGCGGCGGTTCCGTGACTGCGAGGGGACCTCGGTCCTGCTGTGTCTGTACACAGAGCCACGAGTGTTCTTACCTTGGCCACTTTTTTATTCAAAATAAATAAACAGAATTGTTTGTATGTTGTGTGCATGTTTTATCTGATTCACATGGTTGGTGACAAAGCGCAGACACTTCTTGACCCGAAGCGCCACCAGCAAGGCCGGGGAAATCGCTGCGCGTGAGAGAAACGCCGCTGCGGGCCTCGGCCAGTTCAGTCGCTCCGTCCGTCTGGCGGGTCGTCCCAGCAGGCACTCAAGGCGGCGGGAGCCTCGCACTGTGTGTTCCCGACACTCCAGTACCAGTTCGCCAGGCGTCACCTCCATGTGTAGGCACAGCCAGCCGTGTTGCGACCTGACTCCAAGAAAAAAATAACTTCGTTTCAGTTTTTCCAAACTTCTATTTGTTCATATCTAGGTACTTTTATATCATGAAGGAATTTTAGCATTTATTTTTTAGCATTATGGTACAAGAAATGTGGAATAAATGATGAACGTGAGCATGGAGACAAGGACACGCTTTCTTCCTGTCCCTCCACCACCGAGACTGGGAGGAGGACCAGGTGTGTAGGCAGCTCTGTGCCGCGCTCTTTAGCGATGTGATCGCTGCTGGCTTCAAGCTGGTGGCGTCTGTTCTTGTGAAAGCATCAGCTAGATTGCTAGCTCCTGCCCACTGAGCACAAAGAGAAGTGTTCCCGTCGGCGTCACCTAGTCAGTCTCCTCCTCCGGACAGCAGTCGGTCATCTTTCTTGGAATCTTGGAATCGGTTGAGGTTGCTTCCGCTGCAAGTTCAGCAGAACCGGTGGTTGCAGCCCCGGGTTGGTTTTGCATGCGGGTGTTGGTCATTGACTCGAGTTACGCTTGAACTCAAGCATAAATCACCCCATTTCTGTAGATAAGGGATGCTGTCGTACAAAGCACATCCTTAATTTCTCTTCACAGATTTGAGCAAAATAAACTGCATTGTACACGGCAAAATACGGTATGATCTGTGCTGCTTAGGTGCTGACGGCAGGATTTCAGCGGCAACAAACAAGGCGACTGCTGCGGAAAACGACCCTGGCAGCTGACAGCACGGGAAAGTGAAGGACTTGCCTGAACTTAGAGCTGCTGGACACCGAAGTTTAGTCGAGAACAAAGACAAGCTTCTTTAAAAGCAGCAGTGACGGTGACTCGTGACTGAAGTTCAGCTGTGGAGGCGCAGAAGTGCGGAGACACCAACCTGGAGTCCCGTGAAGAAGCAAAGAGGCTGCCCGCTGGCGGCCCGGCGGCCGCTCCCCGGAGGGTCCTGCCTGAGCCCGAGGTCCCGGGTTTAGGACCCGGATCTGGGGAACAAGCAGCATGAACAACGGATCATGCGTAAAGCACTTCCTCCTCTCCCTGCCCGCCCGCCTGCACCCCCGCCTGCACCTGCCCTTTAACAGGAGAGGACACGGTGGTGCCGGCCACGCAGATCAGCACTGAAGGGCTTGCTGTGGGTTGCTGTCCGGTGGGGGGGCCGGGGGAGCGCCTAGAGAAGCAGCAAAGGATGAAGAGCATTAAAGGGGGGAAGGCAAAAGCCAGGCTGACCTGACAGATGCAGTGTTGCAGGGGATTCTGAAACGAAACGTGTCTCCAGTGGCAAATACGTCAGGCAGTGCTCCCTTCTGTGAGCCGTTGCGCTGCGTAGGACCGGGCAACCTGATCCATGTGAAACTGATAAATAGGGGGTTTCTCTATAGTCACCACCCAAGATTAGCATCCCGAGGACCAGGGTTCGTGTCCCAGGGTCGGGACCAATGTGAACAATTAAATTCAAGTAAAATACTGCTCGCTCTCTGCTTGCCTGCCTGCCTGTGCCTTTCCTTTAAAACAAAAAAACAGTTGCTTGCAAAAGGTACATCTAAAACCCAAGAATATGGTTTCAAAGGGTGGGAAGGCACACAAGCACGAATCAAAAGGTAGACAGCTTTGCACTGTCCCTCCCTGATGTGCCGCTGTCCGTGCCCCGCAGTTTGCTCACACTCGTGCTGACGGATGTTCTCGGCTTCAGGATCAGCTCAACACGGTGAGTGCTTAAGCTGCTTTACATGCATTTGTTTTTCTTTCATTCCACGCGCACCTCTGAAGAGGATTTTCTTGGGCTATTGCAATAATTGAGTGTGTATTTTTAAATTCATTTTCCCTCAGCACATGAAGAACAGTTCCTTTGTTAGTTATCCCCATGTCCTCTCCTGAGTTTATCTTGTTCCCATAACCCTTTCGAGCACACGCAAGGCTTCTGGCTCACGTCCCTGGACATCAGAACCTGTGCCCTGGGGCCCAGTGGGAACGGGGATGCGAGTCTCCGTCTAACCAGCATTCGTGTCTCAGGCTCCCTCACAGGACTGCGTCCGTTCCCCTAACTAACCCCACCAGCCCAGCCTCCGTGGTCCCCTTCCCTGCCTCGTTTCTCAGCGTCTGGCTTCTTTGGGTCACCTCCCCGAGAAGCTACCTCACCGGATTTGGGTCGAGGTCTGCTTGGGAAGAGGCGCCCTAAGTAGCCCTAGAAAGTCCACCTCGGTGGGGTTCAGGGGTTGGGCCACTTAGCCCATCAGTGAGCTGGTCCCGCTGCGCCGGTGTGGGGGGCGTCCCCGGGGCCGAAGGGGTCAGTGCAGAGCCGGACACTCTCGGCCCAAATCAGGCTCCCTTCGGGCTGTGAGACCTGGCGTGGGACCGGAAGCACTGAACCCGAGTGCGCTGGGGCCCAGTGGCCCACGCGTGGACCTCACGTGATGCTCCGTCTCTGCCTCGCACCGCTGTCCCCTCAGCCACCCTCTGGGGCGTCCGGCCAGCAGGGAAAGAGCAGGTGCACCAGCGGTGTTGGGACCTCCTGGCAGAAACCAGGGAGCTGGGGGCTCGCGGAGAAGATGGGGCTGGACAGGGAGCTGCCTGTGGGGATAAACTGACTCAGGCAGGGACCCAGGCACGTCCTGTGCGGTGATGCACGAAGGACCCCGGGGCCTGGGAGCCAGACATGCCCAGCATGGGGACCAAGCAGTCAGAGCCATGCGGAGCCGGGTGGGAGCCAGCCCCTGCCTGGAGAGGCCGGAGGACGCCCCTGAGGCTAAACCGGGGGTTGCACTGGGCCAGAGAAGCTGGCTGTTCCCTGGGCCACACTGCTGCCCCCACGTGTCTCCTAGTGTCAGCGGTGACGGGGTTCCAGACAGCAGAGACCCAGCGGTGGCACCGAACAGACGAGGAGGGAGGGCTGACGGTCACCACGGGGGTGCAGGGGAACAGACTGGAGCCTCGTGGTGCAGGGTGCGGGACCTCGGCTCGGAGCTCGGGTTCCGCGGGTGAGGAAGAGGGGCAGCCCTGAGCGTGATGTTGGGTTGAATTGACAGTGATCATTTCCCCAGTCCCGGGGCTCATTGTCGGGGTAGACGCAGCGCTGGGGCTCCATCCTGTGCAGAAAAGGCCAAGGAGGGCCCTGCCCCATCCGCCACTCACCTAGAGAGGGGTCAGGAGCCACCCTGGGACTCGGGGGATGTCACCTTGAAGACTGCGAGGCGGTGCAGGTGGTCAAGTTGCCAGGCTGGCTGCTGCGGAGCCAGAGGGTCACGGGGGTTAGCAGTGCTGCAGCTGGCCCGGGTGCGGCGTCTGCGGGACACACTAGGACAGCCCGGCTCATTGCTGCCGGCTGTGCCGAAG
>RJWH01003850.1:0-131182 GCA_004363575.1 Solenodon paradoxus | reverse complement strand
CCTGCCAGCCATGGACCTTACAGGCTGCTGGGAACCAAACTTTAGCATCAGTTTCACGGAGGATAAGCTCTTCTAGGGATAGTCACGCGCCCCTGGGGATGGAGACTGTGATGATGCTTTTATAGGAATTGGTGAAAGGTGCAGGATCCCAAGCTCCCTCCCTTGGCACTCTGATTCTGGCATCTGCATGCCCCCAGGTGAGCGCAGGGACCTTGCCAGGAGAATCCTGGTCGGGGGCACTGAGCCCGGGCTTGGGCTTCACGTGCTGGTCCCCACCGTCCGCGCCCTTTCGTGTGACCTTCGGCAACAGAGAGCTCCCTTCGGGGCAGGTGGGTTATGGACTGAATTGTGTGTCCCTAATCCCAACACCCAGCGCCTCAGAAAGGTACAGAGCAAGCTGAGTTCCAGTGAAGCCGTGGGGATGGGCCCTCATGGAACATGGCGCTACCCTTAGAAGAAGGGGAGGCTGGGACAGGCACAGACCCTAGAGAAAGGCGGTGTGAGGACTCAGTGAGAAGGAGACTCGCCACGAGGCACGGTGAGAACTATCAGCCTTGGACCTCTAGCTGCAGGAGTAGGAGAAAATGAATAGCTTTGTGGAAGCCGCCTATTCTGTGGCTTTCATCACGGTGGCCCCGGCAGCCAGCACAGATGGAAGCAAAGTGTGGTGTCTGCTCTCAGCTGAGGCCCGTAGCGGGGCGCTATCGCTCTTATTAGTGCTAATCGTCTGACAAATTACCCAGGAAGCCCCAGATACCCAGCATCAGATGCCGCCGCCTTCATGCCCGGGGTGGGGCTGCTCTCCTGCACACGGGCTTCCCGACGGCGCCCGCGGAGGGGTGCTGCGGCCCCTGTCACAGAGCCTGCGGGTCTCCGGCGTGCAGGCCCACATCCAGGGGAGTGGTGACTACATGGGAAGAACTCTAACAAAATAGGAAAATGCTAATAAGGACACTGGGTATTGAGCTCTTAAAAGGCATGCTGAGCTTTGGGGAGAATTTAAGCAAGAAATCAGCAAAGTCAGCTGCCAGGAAGAAATGGAATGCATTTGCCCATCTCAGAACTATTGGGGGGAAGTGTTTGATGGCATTTAGTGAAGCTTTATTTCCCTCTTCCCACCAGCCAGGAGTCCCTCCTTCTGGCTCCCCACTGTTCTACCTGTGTCCTGAGACTCAGCTCATTGCTTTCATTTTGCTTGCAAGCCATCTATTCCGCTGACCCCACTGACTCCGTGAGGATAAACTTGGCGATAGCATCTTTGTTGGGTGCTGAACAGATGCTTGTTTGTTGAATACAGTACTGAGTGCTTATACGCTACTTCAGCAGCACACACAGGTGTCACTCTGAGCCAGGCACTGTTCTGTGCCCCCTAAAAGCATTAACTCATTAAATCTGTTAGCCCCTCCTTGGAAGTAGATGCAGTTAAGACACGAGGAGGGTAAGCATTTGCCTGGACTAGAAGGATGGGACATTAACCCAGGCTGTCTAACTCCAGAATTCAAAACATATTGTCACCACCATGGGGTGACATGGAGCCACTTCTGTAGACCTTTCCTTCCCCATCAGGGATTTGTAATCTTTGATTTACCCTCTGTAGTCAGGTGGTGCCTGTAAAGTCTCTCCCAGAATAGTGCCTTTAAATGCATACAAAATAAAATACAGAGGATTACAGAGGAAGCCAATTATAATGAAAGACAGCTATCGAAATATTTTAAAAAATTCGAATGCCTTTGTTTGTGAGGTGATAGTATGGTTTCTGGTAAAAAAGGGCTTCTTATTAATACGTGAAATAGCAAGAGTCAGCACGGATCTGCTACCTCCTGTGACTTCCAGACATCCACAAGTTCTATTTGGAGAGATCACAGAGTGCAATTTGGGAGACATTTCAGCAAGAATAAAGTGATATTGAAAAGATCGGAGATACCTGTTGGTAACAGAGTTACAGGTCATGCTACTGTCGTCGGTTGTCTACATTCTTGTTAGAAGGAAATGAGACGTTTCAGTTAAATGCGAGTGAAAATTAAAATGTACACATCTTTTTTAGTGTTCAAATTCACAGACTCCTCAATTCAAGAATTCTCTCTGACCCCAGGTCCAGAACTTCTAGGTGTGGACAACAACTTTGGATCACCTGGAAGCTGATGGAAATCCAGAAGCTTCCCCCCTACCCCATAACTAAGTGTAAGAGTCTGCATGATGTTTGGGTAACCTGTGTGCACATCTGAGAAGTAGTGCAAAATACGTGTTTGCTTAGGTCGGACCGGCAAAGAGCAGGGAACTTGAACAGTCACGAGCAGTATGATTGTAGATTTGCTTCTCTCCTTTCCTGTGCCTGTCACAGCATCCTTCTCAGGGTGGGAAATAATGTGACTATGGTGACGTTGGAACGGTGGCCGCCGGTGCATCTTGCTTTTCAGTCCTTCCTTGGGGCCACCTTCCCTTAGGGCACAGAGTTCTCGTTCTGTATTTTTTCCTTCTCCAGGTAACTGTCGACGGACAGGCAGGTTCTACTCCCTGGGGAGGAGACAGTGGCAGCTCTTTGCTGTTGGTCTGTGTGGGGACAAGAGCATACCTTTCACAGGGAAAAATATTCTAGATCGCAGACCCCAGTCCAGTTCTGCAATCCAGACTTTTCAGCAGAAAAACTGAGCAGTATTTTAATTTTTGTTCCTGGCTCTATTTCTTAATTGATTCTGAATTTTCTTAGGAAGGATCTGATTAATTAGTCTCCTCAAATCCCAACAATATTAGTTGCTAGAAAATGTAGAGCCAAGTGTACAAAACTCGAAGAAAGCATTGTTGTAATATCCTCATTCCTGAATCCTTTCAATGGTCCTCCTATTGTTTTTCCTTCTCTTACCTTGTTTGAAAGATGTTCTCTTTCTATTATGTTATCTTGTTTTATTTTCTCTGTCCTGGTAAGTCTCCTTAAATCGCTTTTGGAATAAGGTAGGGGTGCAGATCCATAAATAAAGATACACATATGAAGACAAGTGGAGATGCAAGTCTTGCTAGACAGAAGCCACACTTCCGACAGCACTGCATGGCCGCAGGGGACACTCCTCTTGTTGTTTCTGTAAGTAGTGCTCTGTGGGCCCCCAAATAGATTTCAAGGTGAACAGTGGAATCGTGCAGCTGGTGGCTGTGGTCCAAGTCTTTCTACAGATCGTGTCTCCGTGGACTTGTTGGCAGTGCATTACTGAAAAAGATAAAAAAGTTTCTGGTAACCAAGGGCATTTGGGATTGGCTGTTCATTTGTAAAAATGTTCTTAAACATTCTAAAAATATTCTCCACTCTTAGGACCCATGGATAAATAGAGGTAGCCTCCCTCTTCACTTAGCTTAGAGCATTCAGTGACTTGAAAGTCAGGAATGAGCATTGCAGGGAGCTAGGATTAGGCCCTTCTTCTGGAGAATGAGCTCAAATGCTTCCCATCATCATGAGAACCCCTCCGTCCGGTCACAGAGGCTTCTGCCTCTTTTACCAGCCTCCATGGCACCACCCTCTCTCCTGCTCATTAGCTTCCAGCCTCGATTGTTCCTTGAACAGTTCAGACTCCTTCCATCCTGGGGGTCTCACCAGATCCTCTGCCCTCTGTCTGGAAATCTTCGCACTGCCTTTATCTGTCCAATGACATCATTATCCTTCAGGCTTGACCCAAATGTCGTGTTTCCTGAGAAACCCTTGCCGACTTCTCAACCCATGAGGTCAAGTCCCCTGTTCACATCCTCCACAGCCTTTATCTTGCAGATGACAAATAATTGTTTATGTCATTGTTGCTCTGGTGTTAGTTTTTGTACCAGATATAAACTCCCAAGAATATGAGCCGCATTCATCTTATTTATTGCACTTTACTGCCAAGTAGGCCAGCAGTGCTTATGTAGCAGGGATTCACTGAATAATGTGCAGTGTGAATGAATGGAAAAATGGAACCCAATCCACAGACCAGGACAGAAAGCATCAGAAAGTATGTCGAATGAGGAGAATGTAAATGTGAAAGGGGACATATTTATATCATTTCACAAAGAGAAGGGAGAAGCTAAGGTTTGCTACTCTCCTCATTGTGTGGAGAGGCTGTCGTGTGTGAGGTGGGTCAGTTACTGGGCTTCAGTGTGGGAGGGAAGCCGGTTTCGTATTTTCAGGAGCATCTGGGCAGCAGAGAAAGGGTTCAGCTAGAAGGAGGAGAAGTGGGAGGTGGAGGGAGGAGAAGAAAGTAAGAGGAAGAAGAAGGAAAAGAGAAGGAGGAGGAGGAAGGAGGAAAGAGGAAGGAAGAAGGAGAAAAGTTAATGATCCAGAATTTTCTCTCTAGAATAATCCCGGAGAAGAAAGACTGTGTGTCCTCTAGTGGTAAGGAGCCAAACCTTCAGTCCAAATTCTGACTTAAGTTCTTACTTGTTCTTTGATCTTGGGAAAATTGCCTCTGTTCTCTATGTGTCATTTATTTAATAAGAAACTATAATAATGCTACTCATTTCATAGACAGGGTGAATATGCAATATATGTAATTTATTCTTTAAAGACAGGTACATCTGAAATTAGAAGGTGGCTGTTAAAAGGTTGCTGGATAGCTGGACGGACTGGATACCTGGATGACGCCCAGCACGTGAAGCGGTGTGGCCATTCTAGTCAAGGTGTTAAACATTAAAAAATCCCTACTTAGATCCATGCCCAACACACAGTCAGTTCTCAGGAAGCGTTAGTACTGTTAAAAGGCAGTAGAACCTTCCTGGAGGACTGATGATTAATTAGAATGGAGCAAACAGCTCAGGGTGCAACAGGATTTAAATGCTTGAGTTAGTTTTACTCTTCCTTCCTTTCCATTTTAGAAACAATAAAGTCTAACGCCCTTAAAAAAGTGTACATGCAACAGTATGTGGCTTATTAAATTGTCACAAAGTGAACACAACTGAAAACCACCCAGTAGCTACCATTCCGATCAAGACAGAATGCTCCAGAACTTCAGAAGGCTCCCTCTTATCCCTTCCCGACAACCCTTGTAACTCCCACCAGACCAAGAGTAGACCATCCCTGCAGGCCCCGGAGGCCCGCGTGCACCTCTCGCCCTCCCGCTCCGGCCCGCTCTCCCTGTACAGAATGTCACCCTCGAGGGCCTGCAGATAGTTTCAGCACCGAAGTGTGCATCGCTCCACGCTGCGGTCCATTTTTCTTGGTGAGGTCGGTGCCGGGGTTCACCCAGACACGATTCTGTACAGCGTCCTGCGGGTCCGCTGCCGTCTTTCCCCTCTGCCTCCCACACACAGGTTGCTCCTTCCTCTCTGCTTCTGCGTCACGCTCTGCGCTGCCCCTGGCTCTCCTCCCGCAGACACCTGGCTTGTGTTTTCTGCTTGGCCAATTTGATTGCCCTTTTTCTCCTGGGGAGCAGCGCTTCAAAACCCTGGAGAGTGCAGTTCTGTCTCCTGTCTTTGGACAGGCTGAGGTAACCTGCCCCTCTCTGAGTCGTGGCTGACCTTTTACTCCGAAGACCTAGACCAGGTGTCATTTCTTCTGCGTGCACCTTCCTAACTCCTGCCCCGGTCTCATTTTACTTTCTTCTGTGTCTTCGAGGTGCATCTACCATGTCTCAATGATGTGTTCCGCTGACTATATGGTAACACTGCTCAAATGCCAGTCTTCCCGCTTGGCAGGGTACAGGTGCTGGGTTTATAGTGGGCAATCAATTACTGTCTTTTGAGCAAATCAAGACTACTGAGGCCTATTCAGATTCTTCATAATAAAGATATTGTGTGGGGTGAGAGCTTACAAAAATAATAAACTGTGAGTGGGCAGGAACAAGCTTATTTTTAGCTGTGATTGTCATGTAACAAACCCCCAGAATATATGAAAAATACCGTCAGAGAAAATGGGGTGTGGGGACCCTGGGTGTAGCATAATGCTTGAACAGGAGCACTGTTTTTGAGCTAGGAAGAGAATTTGTTTTTTTCTCTTTTAATTAAATGCCATTTTGTAGTCTAGGAAAATACTTTAAATATGCCAACCACTTTTTTTAGCAATTAAGATAATATGTGCATAATGGTTAACACATATTCAAATAGTAAAAAAGGTACCAAGTTAAAAAGGAAAAGGTTTTCTTCCTTCTTCACCCTTACACCGCTTGTCTATTTTTCTAGAATCTTCTAAGGAAAATTACTAATTGCTTTTAGAGTGTCATAACACATCGTCTTTCCTTACTCAGAGTGAGGTCCTGGCTCAGAAGTGGACTTTGGCCTCCATCAGATTTGGTTTCGAGTCCACTGCTTATTCCCTGTTTGACCTATCCAGAGTGCCATTCCTCAAATCCTGACCTCAACTCTGGCTTCGCTCCTGTGGAAGCTTAAGGAAATCGTTCATCTTTTCTTCCTCATGTCCCTGTTTCTTGCTGCTCTTGCAGTTTCATCTTTTGGATCATTGGATTGAAAGTTAGAAAGCCTGGGTTTTGTCTTACATCAGTCACTAAGTCTCTACATGGTCTTGGGTGGGACCCTTGGTCCCTTTTCTGATTGGCCTTGGATAGCTCCCCAAGTTCTTTGGGCCTAATCTGGACTGAAAATAGTGGATTCTACTCCGTGGATCTTTTCAGCTTCAAAATCTATGGCTCTACAGCTCAGTGGTGTAATGGATTTCCTGAAGCCATGCTGAGATCCATTTTTCTGCATAATCTGGAATACATACGTGTACACCCCAGGACCTAAAATCCTTCTCAGAATCTGGGGCTTACACTCTTCCTTCCCTCAGAAGGCTGTTGTGGAATGACTGAATTAATTCCAGAACCTCCTTGAACTCTCCATGGTGGGAGAAGTATGAGATGAAGAGAAACCATTGCTTATTATTATTTTTAGAAATGCCCTGAAGGGAGATCAGACGGCGCTCTCAGCAGAAGGCCTGCAGCAATCTACTTAAATTGGAGCTTTCTTCTCTTGCCAGCCTGCCCGTTGATTTGAAATTTTGGGAGCTCATGGGGAAGAATGGTTCTGTGGTTCAGGGTGACAGAAGAATAGAAAATGAGGGTCCTTCTAGAAAATTTATGGGCGACTTTATGTTCTGCAGAGTATGCAGGGAGGCATGTTGCAAAAAGACGTGCTTAAATCAATACTTGGGATATTTTTTGCAAGGCTCCCCGTGATTTAGGTTTTTTAAATATATGTAATGCTGTATTTCTAGTGCACAGAGAGATAGAGAATCCACTCATTTCTTTGATGCCAGAATGGTAAATCACAGAGCTGGAATAGAGATGTGAAACTGGCATTAAGCAAAAAACCAAGCAGGCAGAGATGAACCCTTCTGAAGTGCCATCATCTATTTCAGTTTTCTAAATGAACTTGGGCTTCCTGTTGAGCCTAAAATATAGTTTCCTTTCTCCAGCTGATGCAAGGTCTTCACAGGGGGGAGGGCGTGTGAGTGTGTGTGTGTGTGTGTGTGTGTGTGTTGTGAGGGTGAGGAATTGAGGGTGGTGGGAGACTGGAAAGAAGAAAGTGCCATTTAGTAAACTTCATGCCATGTGAGACAGGAAATGAAGTTGGCTCATTATAAGCAGCAAATTTGTGTCAGAGGACTTCTGTAGGCCTTTCATAAAAAGACAAATCCACCGAGCCAGTGGAGGTTGGCTTAGCATCATTAGTCCACTGGGACCAGCAAATGTTGATCACAAAAGTATCTCACGACATACCCATTAAAGTGGCCCAGATTAAAAGGCTTAAGTGAATGTTGGTGAGGATGTGGAAGAGCTGAAACAACTCTACATTGGTGATAGGAACACACATTGGTAAAATGACAAATATGCTTGAAATATTGCTTGGAAGTCTATTAAATCTAAATGCACTTTTTCTGTAGCCCGGCAACTTCAGTGGAAGACATGTATAAGACTCATATCATCTTTATTCAAAAAAGCCCCCCACCAAGGACACCAATTCGGACACCCTTCAGCAGTGTACTGGAGGAGTAACTGTGGCCTGTTTACACGCTGCAGCAAAATGAGGGACAGCAAACTACTGCTGTATGCAGTGCTGTAGAAGACTCTCACAAATATAATGTTGAGTATATTAGATGGGAGTCAGATGAGCGTTTCATGTAGGATTTGACTCTGAAGTTGAATAATTAGCAGAATTCATCTTGGTGATAGAGAGAAGGCCACTGGCTCCTTTGGGGAATGGTGCTGCTTGGGAGGGGCACGAAGGAATTTCTGGATCCCTGGGAATGGTCTGTATCTCTAAATGTTGATCACACGTGTGCGACTATATATCAAAGTTGATTGAGTTTTGCACTTCAGATTTATGCTTATTACTACGCCAGTCAAAAAGGAAAAAAAAATTCAAATTCCATTTAGCTTTAACATACTGCAGATTATGCTCTACCGCTGCTTTCTAGGAAAAGGAGATTTGCCTGCGTCCTTTCACTCTATACTGTGAGCACCTTGAGGAGGGCGCATTACATAATTTCATCATGGAGTCCACATGTCTAGGGACATGACATGCCCATTAAATAATGTTGCTAAAATTAGGCTCTGTGTTCTGCTTTTGGTGGGCCCCCAGAATGAGGTGACATCAGTGATTTTTAACATATTCATTCCTTTTAGGAAATGAGAAGTTTTATTTCTCATGCTGCGCCTCACCTTACGGCCTCCAGAGAAAGGTGGAGCTGCTCCATGAACCCTTGTCTCATCACAAATATTAAAGAAACACTGAGAATTAAGACCACCTTTCCACTGAAGCCAGTGTTTTATATCAGAAGAACATGACCCTTGCAATCAAACAGATCAGGAGCAGACTACTAGCTTTCCCACTCCTAGTTTGTAACTCAGGAGATTCCTTGGCCTCTCTGAATCTAACTGGAGGTCAATGTTTTAGGCTTGTGACATAATAAAAATTATAATTTGGGGAAGGCAGTTGGCATGGTGTGCACTATAGTAGGCACTCCATCGATGTTAACTTCCTCTTCCATTCTCTCATCTTCTTTTCCATACCAGAGTCAAGATGCTAGATGACCTGCAGAATTCTTAGGAAGTGGAATTTCTCCACTGCTCCAGAGCGCAGAAGTCCAATTGCATGAACGTTTGCACTCTGTAATTTGACTTATCTTACGTATGTAACACAGAAAGCAATTCCCAACTGAATGAATGGAAACAGTGGAGGACAAATAATCCCTTCAAAGTTATGGTGAGAATTAGGAAGTCTGAAAGTAAAAGTCTGTTTTATATCTCTTCAGGATTTCCTTAGAACTTTCATATCTGCCCACTTTAAAAAGTTACCTCAAGTCATTTCTTGTCCACCTTGGTGGCAGTTCATGAACTAAAATCAAATGCATGGAAGATATTCCACATCCATCAAGGTTAAAAGATTTAAATCTACACTTATGCCAACTAAACTTCAAAATCCTTTCCCCATCATTTCCTCATATCTCCCCAAAGATCAATAATAAGTTGTTAAAAGAAGATCTGGTAGAAGGAATGGGCTCCTAGTTTTAATTTGAAACATAAAATGGTATGTAATTGGGAGGTCAATTGTCCTGAGTGTGGACGTTTTAATTCTAGTGAAAGTTAAAGTGGTTGAGTCACAGAAACTGAAGAAAATGAGACTTTCACGTTAGTAACTCTGAGACCAACTAGGTTTCTTAGGCCCGGCGGTGAAAGAAAAAAGTAAGACATGACAGTGCATGAAGGTTGTTGAGCCATGCAATTTTCTTCTTGTCTTGTGTGTTCTCAACTGCTGCTAAACTTTTTTCTTAGTCAACGGTTTCATAGATTGGCATTTTCCAAATTACTCCTTATGGAAAACATGCCCTGCTATGTGGTCTATAAAACTGACATCCTATAGATGAAGAAATTTGAGCACCCAACTAATGTGTCTCCTTCTTGGAGAGTTACATTTACCATACATACATTAAAGAAAATCTTTGTGTTGTTAAATCAATGTTTCTCCAAGTTATTTGAATCCTGTAGTTTTATTTTGCTTAAGACTCTCCTAGTCTATGGAATGCAGTGTGGAAAATATTGACATGGTGACTGAAGTCAGTGACTGAAGTCTGAAACCAAAAGTGTCTTTTCCCACAAATGTCACTATCATTGTTGGTTTTCTCTTATGGAACCTATTCAATTGAAATTGTGAAGTAGTCCAATTTGTATCCAATTATGTTTTCTCTACAACTTAAAGCCTATCATCAACTCCATATGAAACCTATTATTTTACTCTCTATATTCATTTTGATTACACTTAATATCCAAAATTCAATTATGTAAATAGAATGAGGTAGCCTTTGCCAATCTTGTTTCCATTTGGAAGCATTTTCATTTTAGCACAGATTCCTATGCTGTGTTTAAATCTATTTCAGTATCCACACATCTTATCCAGAATGTATTCTACTTTTTCTGATTTTTCACATCGAGGATTCTACTGTGGACTCTCTGACACAGTAAGAGGATTATTGCTTGAGACAGACTGATTGATGTAGGTTGAACTCAGGCTCTGCATCAAGTTATTCCACTGCTCTTTAGTTTCACTTTTTTTCATCTTTAAAGTCTTGATGCTAGAACTTAACCTGGAACAACTGTGAGAATTCAATGAGAATTTTTCTCTCTTTTTCTGTGTACCTATATGTATGTATGTATGATCTGTCATCTATTTGACATCATCTATAAATAATAAATGGTTTCACTTTCCTTTCTAGTTGGTATTAATGACTTTCTAAATGACTCTTTTCATATCATCCTAATTATCTAATACCTAACACTCATTTTGAATTGAGGTTAGTTTTCTGTCTAAACAGCCATTCTTAAGTTTATACTGGCATGCTCTGTAACTGAAATACAGCAGCTTAGATTTGCTTCCTGCCCTTAATATCTTTTACAATTCTGTGGCCAGAGTTTTTGAAAGGTATCTTGGTCCTGGAATTGTAAGTGAATATTGAATGTCATGCTTATCAACTGCAGGCTGCCTGAAAATTTTCATCTGCAGCTGTTGTTATCTCCAACTCATATACTGAAGATGTAGCTGATGAAAATTTCTCTCAGTTTTCTGATAAAAAAAATAAAATCTGAAGAGAGTAAAAGAATACAGACTTCACACTTCAAATTGCATCCTACTGCCCAAAGGAGCACTGCCCGTTGTCGTTGGAGCCTTCCTTGGTCCTGCTCAGTTTTTTCAGGGAAGAGCTCTGGACTGTGTTACAGGCTTGGTTACCAAGGAAATTGACTTGAAACAAGTTTTCAATAGTGAATTAGAATCTGACTGAGTTCTTACCTTTAAAAAGACTGAAATAAGTAATAAATAAATAAAAGCATGCTCTAAAGAGTGTTTCACTCAAAAATGTTAAAGACTGGGAAAGAAAGCGGAGTAGTGTGTGTGGGGAGATGTGTGTATGCATGTGGATGTGTGTGTTTGTGCACATTGAGAAAGACAGGAAAACTTTTTTCAGCTAGAAATTGAGCTTACTGGTTTTGGTTGAAAGATTATTGTACCACAAATTAAAGTTTTTCAAATTCCTTTTATTGTTAGGATCTGTCTTTGAGAAGAAAGGGAAATGCCTCATTTCCTTTATCAGACTCTGAAAGGTAGGAATTTGTTAATATATTACATTTTCTTGAAGAAATATCCAAAGTTAACTTCACACATCTAATACGAAAGTTCTTTTATTTTTGTATTCTTCTAGGTCAGTACCTACTGTTCCATTATTAATCGTAAAGATCAAAGCCACTTTTATTTTTAAACTGGCTACTTTTATAACTGAAGAGCTTTCTACTAACCAAGAAGACCTAGATATGGATAGCATTTATCTGTGGAAAATTATAAGCATAAAGAGATTTCAGAAAGTTCTTGAAGTTCTTTTTGTCATCTTTCCCGGAAGGAGGAGGAAAGGGGAGTAAATATTGGCACTGTGTGAACATGACGACTATTACATGAAAGCTGTTACGTTGAATGGGTGTCGCTTGACTTGGTCACAAGAATGTTTTTGCCATCGTAGGAAGAAGTCAGTGGTTCCGAAAACTGCGTATTATAAGAAAGATGCTGCACAACAATATGATGGGATAACTTATAAATTCCAGATTTGAATTTGACCTTTGGAAAAATGTGTCAGCCTAGTAATAGTGACAGTGGCATGGTCACCCATCACAGCTCTGTGGGGTTGTCACAGACTCAGATGTCGGACTCTAACCCTTAAAAAAGAACAAAACTTGTTATTTGAGGTTATTTGATTTCATGTCTTAGATCAGTTTCCATACTCAGCCTCCGTACTGTTGACGCTTGCGATCAGACACAGTTTCTAGAGGGGTGTCTTGTGTACTGTCGGGTGTCAGCGGGGTGTCTGCCCCCTGCCCTCTGCAGGCCAGCGGCACCACACCCACCGCCACCGTGTTTTCCTGCTGAGTTGTGACTCCAGACATTGCCAAGTATCCCCTGGGATTGAAAACCACAGTCTCAGCAGAAGAGAAAATAACGGTAACTCAGGCACACACTATGGCTACCAACAAGCAAGAATGTCCTTAAGAACACCAGAGAAATGAAAAACAAGTATCACTTAGGGGGGAATAGTATGTTGTTATATTCAGTGCTAATGATGACAATAATAATCAGCTAAAGCAAGTTGAGTTTGTAGAAAGAAACATTATGTCAATCATTTTTCTTCTGGGAATTGATCCTCCCAAGTTCTTGTTGCCTTAGAAGTTCTTTTGAGCCTCCGCATAAAATTTCTTTTGTGCTCTTGTGTGTGAATGTATGGGTGTTTATGCGTGTGTGCACGTTTATGTCTCCACACACACATATGCTCATGTATGTGTCTACATATTTTGTATGTATTGAGGTAAAGTCAGTATACAGTGAAATGAATCAATCATAAGTAGATATTTTGATGAGTTGATGGATTTAACGTATGAAACCAGTCATGATATAGAACATTTCCATTATCCCAGAAGTTTTCCTCATGTCTCTTTCCAGTCTGTAGCAGTTATACATAGGAGGCCTCTGTGGTGACCTCTCTCCCCGTAGATTAGTTTTGCCTGTTGTTGAATTTTATATAAGTGAAACATATAGTACGTAGACTTGTCTGACTTCTTTTATTCAACATAATATTTTTGTGATTCATCCCATATTGCTACTGAAAGAGTTGTGATCCCAATTCCAGTGTTCCAGTGTGCACGTGCGTGTGCGTGCGTGTGCGTGCGTGTGTGATCCTTCCCACACCAACACCAGCTGGGTGTCTACGATGCAACTCAGTTCACACTCTCCTATAGGGAGGTAGCATCAGGTCTCCTAGGGGTCAGCCTCACACACCGCCTCGTGCTTCCGATGGCAGTCTCGGTCCAGGAAGTCACTGCGCTTCTGTCTGAATGGCTGTGAATCCCAGGGTTGGACAGCCTCCCCCTTGAGTTTAATTTGTTAGAACATCTCACAGAATACCGAGAAACATTTACTTACTAGGTTACCATGGAGCTCCTGTCCCCTCTTCAAACACACCACTTTCCCTCCATTTCCACTTCTTCACCAACTTAGATGTTCTTGGAATACAACTATTTCATTTTTTATTGACACTTATTGGCTATGTTCTGTTGATTCAACCTCCGACTCCTCTCTCTTCCCTGGGAATCCGGAGTGAGACTGAACACCCCATCTCTCTATTCATGGCAACCTGCCCCATTTTAGGTGCTTTCCAAAAATCACCTCAATAACCTAAGTTGGAGTGGAAAGGGCTTTGTTATGAGTAACAGGACATTCATTTCACCTGCATGACTCCGAGATAATTTTGGGAACCGAAGACTAGAGACGAAATGTTATGCCAAAAGATGGTCCCATGCTTTTATCACTCAGGAAATTCCAATTTTCAGAGTTGTGAGCCAAGAATCATGAATAAAGACCAAATATGTAAGAGAAATATATTTTGGTCAACTGAATAACCAGGTATATATTTCTTATAAATCATAATATCATAGGTACGCATATCATTTTGTTCCTTCTCTTTGCCAAGTAGTCTTTCATTATATGAATTGACTACAGTTTGGTGGATACTTAGTGATGGATGTTCTTTTCAGCTTTCAGCTATTATGAATGAAACTGCTATATCATTAATGTGTAAGTCTTTCTCTGATCATACGTTTTTATTTCTCTTGGGTAAATAGTTAGGAATGGAATTTCTGAGTCATTGAGTAGGTGTGGATTCAACTCTAAGAAATCCCAACGAGTTTTCACAGTGGTTGCAATAGATATATTTTTAATACAGCCAAAAAAACAGGTCAATTTTTCATGGTGGCAGGACAGTGGAAATAATATTGCTTATAAGTCAAAATTTAAAGAAACTCATTTGGGAAAAGGATTCCTAACCTCAGAAATTAAAAACATAAATGTAAGTGCCCCATAATTCAATAAGTGGAACCTCTTGACAAAAATGTGTTTATTAGAGGATAGTCCAACTAAAACTTGGTCAAAAGTCAGCAGGTCATTAATCCAGCACCTGCATTCTAAGCTTTTTGGAGATAGAATTCATTTCTTTCTGGGTGTAGTAAAATTCCTAAAACTCTAGAAAATTTAAAAAATGACATCTGGAAGAATTAACTGAAATCTTAGAAAGTTGTAAAAGCTGAAATTCCTGAAAAGGCTAAGAATTAAAAATAAAAAAGATTAGCTGTATGATTTTTTTTTATCAGTTGTAGAGAGGGTTTTTGGTAACAAGAATTTTCAATAGTTTTGAAATTGCACTTTTGTTTGTTTTATTTGCTTTTTTAGGCATTGAAAGCTTTTCGAAAATCAGTCATGCTAAATTTATAATTGCAGTTTAAATCCTATAAGGGAATCAGATTAATCAAACTTAGAATCAATGACTAACTGCTTAAGAAAAAATCTTTCAAGGTTTCTTTTGTTAGGTATACGAATCTAATGAATTGAGCATTAGACAAAAAACAGACGCTAGTGTGTATCCCTTTCTATACACAAAAGCCCTGCATGTGTTAAAGAGAGAACATATTATGACTTTAAGTCCTGGAGTTATTAAACTTGGTCTAAGTAAGAGAAAGGAGTGAACCAATCATAATTAGGGGCCTACTTTTCAGTGAGTGAGTTGAAGAGCTAATTAGCCAATGTGAAATAAGGCTCTCATTCTGATAGAGCAACCCTGGGGGAGAGGGGCAAGTGTGGAGCCTTTATAAACTATCAGTCGCTAGAATAAGCCCCTTACTCGTCCAGCGCCAAAGCCCTTTGAAAATGGGCCCTACTGCATCCATGGCCCAAGAAACTTCATTAAGTTTGTCTCCAAGCTTTACTACCTGGAACCCAAACACTGAGACTGTCTCCACCTTAGCCAGAGTTGGAGATGAGAGGATAGGGGTGAGCTATTTCCGTTCTTTCTTCCTTATTCCCTACATCTAGGAAAGAGGACTCATTTCTGTTCATAAGAGACTGGCATCCAGAAATGTCAGTCATAGCCCATCTGTGAGGCTTAAGGCTACTCAGATAAATTGTTTGCCTTGCTCTGAAAGGATATGCTTCCTTAAAATGTCCAGAACAGGCCTTTCAAGATGCGTCACTTTGGCAGATGGATAACTTCAAGCTATCGTCAACAGAGGCCTTGCTGACTCAAGAGAAACTTTTTCCCTTATTTTAAATACTTAGAAGAATGAAGACAGGATTTACGGTTATCTTCAGAAATAGCCCATTCTATCAGAGAAATCTATCTATATTGCAGGGCAAACATTTTTGTTGCAGAACATCTAATATTTTTCACATGAGCCACCCTCCCTTCTCCTTGAAGCCTCAGTCCCCTATCCCATTCCTTAACTCAGGATAAAAATCCTTGGCTTGCCCTATTTACTCTAGAATTGACAGTCATGTAGATTCTCTAATGTAGGTGATTTACTGTTTTTCTCCTACTAATCTGTCTGATGCTAATATGATTTCTTGATTAGTCTGGAAAGAAGCCAGAGGGTTAGGGAGAAATTTCCTTTCCCCCCCACACTCTTGATTTCTCTACCTAACTTTGCATCACACATTACCAGCATACCAGGAAAAATCACTATTCACAAAATAATTAAGAGACTAGAGGTGAATACTTTTCTGAGATTCCAAGAATTCTCAAATTCAGCCAAGGTGATGGTTGACCACTGCTCTTTAGCAAGCATGGCTCCTATGGGATGCAACAAAGAACTGCTTAAACATAATCATTTGCGTCATGATCTGATGAGCCAAACGTACTCACCAGAGGAGGGGCGGGGGAGGCCACTGTGGAGCCCTGTGTTCCTAGTGAGTAGCTTCTTTCTCACTTACAGACATAGCAGGACAGTAGTTTTCTATGGAGCTCTTTCACTTCTAGAAATCTCAGGTGTTTCTAGTTATTTTTCCCCTTCCATCCAAATCAATAGCATCCTTTGCTTTAGAAGGAGGGTGAGTGCAGCATAGGACTTAGACATCACTGTTATTGTTCCTTCTTAAGGGTTTTGAGCATCCGCTGCTATCGCAATAGCCTGAAAGTCAGTCTGATTTTGGTTTGTGAGAGCTATGCACTTTAGATAAAGGACTTTTATTCTAAGTCTTCAGGAAGGCGCAGCTTGAAATTACTTTAGCTGGAGACTGAAGGACTCAGATCTGAGAATTAACACTGGAGTATAAAAGGATACAGCATAGGACATCAGAGAATCTTTCCCTCGTGACAAGACATCCAAATTCTAGCACTTGGTCAGGAGGAGGGGAAATGAGGAGATGAAGAAAGTTAGGTTGGAGTCAGAGTTTCTCATAGTGTATTGAAACCCAGAGAGGGAGATGGGTGGAAATGTTACCCCACTGTGGCTGTTCTCTGGGCATAACATCACTTGTGGGTTTCTTGCACCCACCCATGTCTCTGTAGTTAGCTTTCTCGTTGGAAGTTCTTGGTGGTGTCCACCCAGGACCCTGATGGCTAAAGACTCTCATGGTCTGCCCTCAACTAGTGGTACTCAATAACCTCTCAGAGGGGCCAAGTTGTATCATTTATTGATTGAGTCATTTTTTTTTTTGAGTCATTTATTTCATTACTCAAATGTATGTATAACTGACCAGTTTTTGAGCTCATTAGATGGGCTAGTCATTACTCTAGGCAAAGTTAGAGCCCTCAGTATCTTATGGCCCAGAAGTGCAGTTGAGTACTGTGTGTGTGTGTGTGTGTGTGTGTGTGTGTGTGTGTGTGTGTGTGTGCAGGCCACGAGCCCGCCGAGTCCTGGGCTTTGGAGAGTTAGTGTCTTCCCTGGTGCTCTGGAGAGAAATTCAAAGGGAGCAAATGAAAGCCCAGTGCGTGTGGAGGTACAGAGCGAACCCTGCACAACACGTGGTCAGTGTGAGTGGTGTCTCCCCATCTCTGAAAGTGTGCGCTGCCCACCCTGCACGGCCATGCCTCATGACCTTGGGCACACAGAAGTACAATTGCGGGTCGCTTCGTGACAGGGGTAAGTTCTGAGAAACGTGTCCCTAAGTGAGTTCCTCATCATGTGAACATCGTAGAGTGTAATTATACAAACCTACATGGTGTAGCCTGCCACCTGCCTAGACCACCTAATATCGTCTGCTGGGATCCCCACTGTCTCTGCAGCCTGCCAGTGACTGACGTGTTGTGAAGGGACACTAAGGCTAGTCACTGAGAAGGACTTCTAGGATCAATATGGAAGGGATTAGAAACAGCATCATTTTTCCCAGCAGGCAGATCTGACCATGCCGTCCCTGCCCCTTTTATCTTGCAGGTTCCCAGTGTCATTGGCATAAAGAACGTTTCCTAATATTTCATAGAGATCTGCCTGCTCTGCCCCTGCCCATTTCCCCAGTCTCGTCGCATTTTGCGTTGTTTTCTTGGTTCTAGCCCCAGATGCTTCTTTGGCTTCCTCTGAACTTAACATGCACTTTCCTGCCTTAAGACCTTGGCATAGTCTCTTCCTTCAGATCTTAGCTCAAGAGTCCCCAGCTCAGCAATCTTCTCTAATCTCCCTGACCAGGTTGCATTCTCCCATCTCCACCTTTTGAACCTCTTTCATAGGACTGCTTGGAATTGTACATTTGCCTTTGTGATTATTTGATAAATGACTGTATTTTAGACAACAATCATAAATGTAATTGGATGCTTTCTCTGGGCTGGCCCTCTTTTAAGTTTAACTCCATCGATCTCCGTGGTGACTGGGTGAGATTGGTATAATCGTACCTACCCCGATTCCGTAGATGAGGGAACCGCGGTACAGACAGGTCGGCTAGCTCAGGTCAAGATTAAGGTTAAGTAGCTCAAGAGGATGGAAACCACATTGCTTTCCTTTCTCTTGAGTACCCACTAGCCCAGTGCTGGCCGGCCATAACACACGATCACTCTTTCTTGGCTACTGGAAGAAGTAGATATTTGAGATGAATCTCAGAGAGCCAGTCCTGGGTATTAGGCCCCAGTGGTTAGTGCCAGACAGGCAGGAGGCATGGGAGCAGGAGTAGGTTGCGAGACAGATTGGAAAGAACAGAAGAATCTAGAAAAGAAGCTATGAATAAAGCAAGAAATGACATATCCTTTTTCTTGACCTTGAAGCACAGTGCTAGGTCTTCAGGTTTCAAGGTGAAGGGTTAGGTTCAACTGAATGCATGACTGATGTTAGAAAAAAGTCACTAATAGTCACAGGGAAGTAGACACCAAGTAGATGGTTAAAATCCCACTCTCATGGAAGAGGAAGCCTGGGAAAAAAGGAAGTTTAAGATCACAGATGGTCCTCATTCATTGCAATTTATTTTAATCTTTCTCCAATAGATAGCACTTCATCAAAGGATACAACTGGAATCTTCCAGCCCACAGGCATATTTCAGGAGGAAAGAACTGTAGAAGGTCTCTGCATCACCTTGACTCAAGGGAAAAGGGAAAGGTGAAGAGAATGCAATCATGATGGATTTTGCTGGGCTCCAGAAACTGTAACTAAATAATGAATCACCGAGATGCAATCTTTCTCTGGGATTATCCAGGCACTTTTTGAAGACACGGTCTTCAGTTAAGCTCTGAGTTTCTCACAGTGACTCACTTGCCAGCATCAGGAGGGTGGAGATGGGAGAGAAAGCTCAGGAATGGTGGTCATTTTTGTTGGTGCAGAGGGAGCCACGTTGGATGAAGACTTAGAGGCTGTTGTCCTGGCCTTTGATTTAGAGCGTGGCGTTGATCACGTTTCTTGCCTCCAAGGTGTTTGGACCCCAGTGTCAACATTTGAAAAAAATAAGGCTTAGAACAATGGCTCCATGGTTAAGTTCCAAGGACTTGAGATATGACGTGTTGACTGGCCTCCACTGTGGGTGGAGAGCAAAGAAAGTGAGAGGAGGGATGGTGACGGGCTTACAGCTTGAAGGGTGCTGGAGAAGACCCTAACATTTACCTGCCTGTGGGTCTGTGAGCGCATGTGGTGCCGGTGAAAAGCATGCTGACTTCACACGTAAGTAACAAGGCGCGTTTTAGCTCCTTGGCAAGTTCAGCAGTTCTCCTGGGAGGCTTTGCTGTCACATCTGGTGACTGTTCTTTCATGGGAAATGATGACAGTAGCAGGTAAGCGGTCCCTCTTCATAAACCTATTTGCTGATCAGCGCCTGATACCAAGAGGGAGAAATAACCTTAAATTCCAGCTCTGTGATAATCTACACCCAGTGGCATTCGACAGGGAGCATTTCTCTTTGTGGAGCAGAAGCACCACTCTGCAGGCAAAGATCACCTACACTGGAAGAGAGTTTTTCTCTGAAAATGCTCATAAGTATCACAAAGTCTTATCTTGGGTGTGTGCCTATTCCCTGCAAGAGAGGGGGAGTGTAGAGGGCGTTTCCCCCCTTTCGTGGCTGGGAGAACTATGCCACAGGGCCAGTGATTTGGTCCCGGCCACAGAATGAGCTGATAGTAAGAGAGGACTTCCCAGCATTGTCCTTTGTCTCAAAACCTCCAAAGTGTTGTATTCACGATAAGTTTGGTTTTGGTCTCCACCCCCCACCCTCCACCTTTTAATAGATCTGTCTGTGGAGGGAGCTGCTTACTGGGCTGTTGTGGAGGTTTTCTTTGTTGTTGAATTTGAAGTCAGCCCATTCAGTTCTGCAGGTGAAGCCACTAACAGTACCAGCTCCAGAATATATTTTCATTCACCAGCAACAGTGAAAATGATTGAGGATTACCCAGCACCAAGTAGGTCCGAGGCGCTGTTCTCCAGACCGCCACCCTGTCCATTAATCCTTACGGCCACCACCTGAGGCAGGGACGGAGCGTCTCGCCATGGCACAGCTTAGGAAACAGATTCAGGGAGGTCAGGGCACATCTATGGTGGTTTTTATAGGATATCAACCTGGCTATACGGGAATCATGTCCAGAACACCTCTCCTTTTCATGGTCCTGGAATAGAGTTAACCAAAAGAGAAGCATGCTTGGGATTTGCAAGGTAGAAGTGAAACACTAACCTTTAATTTTTGAAAGGTTGGTACAGAGATGTTGCCCCCAGATACAAGCATCTCTCCACAGCTCCCTCCTCCATGTCTAGCTTTTCCTCTGGCTGTGGGCCCTGCTGATCAACATGGGCCCCAGGCCTGTGACAGAGGAGGACAACAGCCTTCTTTGTCCTTTCCACCAGCACTCCTTTGTGGCTCCAGGTCAGTGGCTGGAACTGCGTAGCTTCCCCTGATCCCAAGGCCTCTGACTGTCCCCCAGGTCACTGCCTCAAGAGGACTGTTAGTGACCTTCCCTTGATCCTCCATATCCCCTGCTGGACACTTACCCCTCCAGCTCTTCTAAAAACTGTATAAAGTCCTAGTCCTGTCTCAGTCCCTGCTTGCTGATGCCCACAATACCTCGGCGCTTCTGTTTCCTGGCTTGAGACCTGCTAACGCACAAGACTTGACTGATAAAGACAGGTGGGACTTGACCCCGCACCTGGCTGATCCCAAAACCCATGCTGGTAGCTCCTTGTACAGTAACTGGGAGTGAGGCAATGCCAGTCTTGCCAGCCAACCCTTCCAATTACATGCACAGTGATTGATAGAAGAATCGTGCTTTAACCTCAGTGAAGCTTGTCTTTCTTACCTCATTTCTATCACATGCACCATGTGGATAAAAATCACACACTTTGCCAGCTCTGATCTTTATTTTGGCCAGCATTCATGTAAGGGGACTCCTCAGCTAGAGGACTCATGACACTGGCGCACAGTTTAGAGGGTGTCTCATGCCTCGGGGGACGTGCAGCGGTATCCCTGGCTTCTACCCAACGGATGTCAGTGCAACCCTGGCTTGTGGCCACGTAACTCCAGTGTCCTCCTGTGTCTTCGCATGGCTTCTTCCTTGTGCACTTGCGTCCCTCTCCCTCTCTGTCCTTCTGTGTAGTTGCCGTTGGGTTGAAGACCCACTCTGATGGGGGATGATTTCAGAGCCCCGCTAATGCAGCACGATTCATCTTGAAGTTCTTACCTTACTTACACCTGCAAAGACCTTACTTACACCTGCAAAGACCCGTTTTCCAGTAAGGACCCTTCGTGATGTTCTAGTGGCGTCCCTGTTAGAGGCTACTGTTCAGCTCACTGCCGGCGACTAGAATGCCAGGCAGGCTGCTGTGGCTCTCAGTGCCTCAGTTTCTGCAACTGCGATGCTGCACTTGCTCCTGGTTCTGTCGCACGTCCCTCGTGAAGATGACCAAGCGCCTGTCTGGTGCAGACTGGGAGCGGCGCAGTCTGGTGTTAGGCTGCTTTCGTTCTTTCAGCATGTCTGCCAGTAAGTAAGCGTCTCGGTGCTTTACAGAACGAGCATGTCTTTAGAGTTCTCAGACTCCTGAAGAGCAACGAGAACTGGGGAAATTGGGCGCATCCGTGTGAAAGATCTGTGTCCTTGTCAGGGGAAAGTGGGTGCACACATTTCAGAGAGTAGAATTATCATCGAGACACGATCACAGAGCCACCAAGTGAAAAATCATTGCTGCTAACATGCCCATCCCAGGACCTGGCTCCATTTCCCAGGCACTTGGATGAAAACTTTCTCTGAATTGCCTGGAAAGGATCAATGCGGCCGGGTGGGTCATGTGGGTGCCGTCGCTGCAGCGGGCCTGGGAGGATGGCTTCAGTGAGGAGCTGCCCGCTTTGTGGGCGCTTCCAGCAGGCGTCGTCATCTGCCTTTCCCTCGACCAAGTTCAAGTCATGCTTTGTCAGACGGGTGAGTCCTGAGGTCTCCATTTCATGGGTCCAGCCACCACGTGGTCACCGTGAGCAGTTGAATTTTTGGACTCCTGGAAAATGGCCCGGATGCCTGTTTGTCCAGCGTGTGCCTTTTGGCAGTGGACACATTGCGTCGAGCTCTGCACACACGGCTCCTCATGGACCGCTGTTTGCCTGGAGTGCAAGACAGTCGTCCTTCCCAGCACCATGACCTCACGGGAGCCTGCCCAGGACACAGCCAAAGGTCCCGGGGGAGGCCCCAAGGACGACTGTGTCGGGTCCCATGGCAGTGCACTGGGCAGTAATCAATTCCCTCTTTCACATTTGTTTCTTACTGAAAAAAATCATTAAGGTTTCTGGTGAAAAAATGACCTGTCATCCTATGGCACAGAAATAACAGTTCTGAACATGCATCTGTGTGTCTTGACAGCTCAGCTTCCATTTCAAAGGGTGCCTGCTGCTGTGTCTGCACCTTCCTCTGGAGCGGGATTCATGTTGTGCTTGTGTCTGTGGCTGTGTCTTAATAACGAGATCATCGCCTTTCCATGCACGTGTATGAGAAGCCTTAGGACCCCGGGGCAGAAGAGGCAGGGCCCTGCGGGCATTGACAGAAATGCTGATATCTTGAACCAATGTGTCCGAAGGAGAGGGGGAGGGACATGCACCCTGGGGTCTGCCTGAATCTCCTGGGCACATTCCCTACCCTCCCTCCGGTGGGGGATTTCTGTTCTTCCCCTCTCCTTTTTGTAGGTGTGACTGTCCGCATTCCTGCCCCCCAACCCCACTGAGGTCCCTGTACAATGAGTATGACTGATAGGCAGCGCACTCATAGCGAAGGCATGGAGGCAGGAAAGAGAGGGACAAATCTCTGTCAGAGACATTGTCAGGAGCCCTGAGTATTCGCAGGCAGATGGCAGCTTTGACTTGTGCCTGTACCACTTCTGATGTGCTTTACATCAGGGCTTCTCAGACCAACTTTGTTTTCTCTGACAGATTACAGACTGATATTTTTGGACAATATATTAATAAAAAAGAATTATTAGAAAAATGAAAGGAAAACTGTATAAAAGGCAAGTGCCAGTTTTAATCAGTAGTTTTCAATAGTCACAAATAACCCTGCCAAGCTGTTGACTGCTTCCAGTGTTTCTTTCAATTTTCATTCCTAGCGTGTAATGGACAGGCCTGTAATCAGTTTGTGGGTGGCCCCATTCTACCAGATGCACGTGGAGCCTTGCAGGTGGAGCCTCAACTAGGTACAGACCAGATCAGAGGGCGAAAGACCAGGAGACTGCATATCAGGGCATATGTGAAGTAGGGTGCGGCACGAGGGGAAGTAATTAGCATGTTTGGTCTTCAGCCACTTTGTTTTATGCTTGAAAATGCTTTTTGGTTATTTTCTTTGCTTTCAACTTTATGCTTCATTTTCTTTTTTGCTCTTATTTCCCTTAACCATTTGGAAGGTGTATTCCCTCTCTTTCTCTCTCTCTCGATCTGTGTGTGTGTCTCACACTATAAGTGGTTTTCATTAAGTTTAGAACAGTATTTGACACCTATATTTCTCTAAACATCAGAGGAAAAGAGTGAACCACTGTGTTTTAATTTCCTATTCTCTAAAATGCATTTTGACTTCCTGTTACCCTTTGTCTTTTACTTCTTGCTATTAAAATTTGAGCTTTTGTACATAAATTATTCTCATTAAAAATTCTTATTCTGTATTTCTCATTTGATGATTCATTTTGATATTTTATAATGATGTTTAATAACATTCATTTAGACACAGCTCTGTGCTTAATGGAGTTCAGTGTTTACTAATTGGTGCTTTTATACCAAAGCTTTTTAAATTGAGTTTTTTATTTTAAATCACCTGTTGGGATGACTGATGAAAGCATTACATAAAATTTCTGCAGTAATTGATAGTGTGTGTGCACACATGTGTGTTTGTGTGTGCATGCATGTGTGTGTGTGTGTGTGTGTGTGTGTGTGGGAATTCCATGAGAAGAAAAGGCTCCCCTGACTTCCTAGAACCAATCTCGTCACATGGATGTCAATGTTCCTGTTGGACCTAAAAGATTCCATATCACCTCAGTATCAGACCAGGTCATTCTGTGACTATAGTGAATCAAGACAAAGACAAGACCACTTCACAATCTTGTCTGAGCACAGACCAGTATGCTCATTGTCCAAACCACAGAGACCAGCAAACACCTCCCTACCCTGGTCAAATACAAGTGACTGCTGTTTCTTTGCCAGTTACAGCTTTAGCTTTTGTCCAGCCTCCTTCCTGCTAGAAAAGACTTATTAAATATCCATCATAGTGTTCTCGTGCTTCCTGAAAGCATCCATCCAAAGCAAAGCCCAGTAGCCCCAAACCGCTTAACGGAAGTCCCAATCCAATGACAAATCCCTTTTAATATCCTCTGAGAGTGTGTCAGGTTTTCAAGAGTGTGTCAGTGCTCACTGAAACGGACGAGTACAGCTTCTTCACGGGTGCCCTGGTGGGCTCTGGCTGGAGGGCACGGATGGGACAGACGGCACGGACGGGACAGACGGCACTGAGGACTCCAGCGACTGCGCCCACCTCATTTTCCCAGTAACTTGGTGGTGCCCTCCCATGCGGACACTGGCTCGGTCATGTGACTTGCTGTGACCAATGGGAAAACAGTGAACTTGATGCGGCGGCTGGAAGCGCAGGTGTGCCTGCTTTCTTTCAAACCCGGTGTCACTAGCAGCCAAGCTGGCAGGATGGGGGTATGAGACCGTGCAGAACAGTCAAGTGGACACACTTGTCCAGTCAAGGCCACAGACCAGTAAGCAGACTAACTCAGACCAGCAGAGCTACCCAGCCAGCTGGTAAATCTTGAGCGCAGAAATAAATGTTTATTGTTGTATCTCACTAAGGTTTTGTGATTCTTTATTTTGTAGCAGCATTGTAGCAACAGATAATGGTACAGTTTACTGTCTAAAAATGTATTTCAGTTGACAGCCTATTGGTAGAGAATTATTGGGTCATATGCTATACTTCAAAACTTTATAGATTTGCTTCGTTGTCTTTTATTGTTAGGGTTTCATTTTTGCTTCAGTTGAATTGGTGTGATTTTTCTCTTGGTATCACCAATTATTTATCAGTTGGGTTTCTTATCTCCATTCCATTTCTCAATTTCTTCTTCATTATTTTAGTCTTTCATTACATATTGCGTTTTCATAAATCCTATCCTATTTTTCAGTTTCATTTTAACCTAAGGAAAAATTCAGCCTCTTTTTCTCTGTTGAATTATTGGTAATAATTTTTCAAACACATGATACTGCTTTGCATTATCAGGAAACATACCTTAGGGATGCAGAATTTTTTGTGAGTGAGTGTGTGTGTGTGTGTGTGTGTGTGTGTGTGTGTGTGTGCGTGTGTGTGTTCCTGGTATTTCCAAAACATGGGCACGTGGGTTCTTCCTCATCCTGTTATGTTTGACCTGTACAGAACGCAGTGCTGATTTGTCTCAAGCTGAGGAATGAAAGTGTTCAGGTATCTCTGCTAATCAAGTTCCTAGTGTCTTGCAGACACTTGCCTGAGAAAATTATCCTGGATTACATATACTTTTACTTTCTTCTTTTCTGAATGTGATGAAGAAAATTACTTCCGAGTAATCTAAAGCAAGATGAGTTCTTATTTCAGAAGTTAAATATGAAAAACTACTGTGCTCAGGTCTCCTGGTGCCTCCCCTTTCCAGTGGCTGCCTAAAACCCGAAGATGCTGTGCTGCACTCCTCTCCACCTCTGCGCTGGCTCTGGCGTTACCATCCCCGAAGGACGATGCACAGATGTGCTGTCCACTGCGGTAGCGTTAGCTCCCTGTGGCCGTTGAGCACTTGGAAGGTGTCTGGTCCAAACGGAAATGTGCTATCAGTATAAAATGTAACATTTCAAAGACATTGGACAAAAAAATATGCAAAATAGATCTCATTCATAATTTAAAATACTGTTGGCATATGGAAATAATGTTGTAAATAGTCTAAAATATTTTATTATATTTGATTTCATTTGTTTCATCTTGCCTTTTTAAAAAGTGATATGACTACTAGAAACTTTGAAATAATTTAACTGGTATACATTATATGTCTGCTGGGCAGCACTGACATAGGAGATACTAATAGATCTACATGGGGCAGTAATCTATGGCCATTTTAGAAAGCCGTTTTCTGACAGTACTTAGTCTATGTCTCAGGCACGAGGCACAGAGGGGACATGTGCTCACCTGTATCTTGTCTACGCTATTTTGTTTCACAGATCAAAGCAAATGAAGGCCATCAGTAGTCTCTCGCTCATTATAGCAATTAAATTTTCCTTGTAGAAAATTACTGAGAAACGTAGTCACATCTGACAATGAACATTTTTTTTCACACAATAGGAGTAGCGTGGAGTTTTGATCAGGTCAGTCACCTTAGTTGGGACTGCTCTTCTCCACATGTCACTCACCTTCTAGCAGGCTAGCCTGGGCATATTCTTATGGCCAGGGCAGAGGAGTGAAAGGGAGAGCAAATCTGTTTTTCCAAGCGTATTTCCATGTAAGTGCTTCCGGCATGTTTGCCGAACTTGCACTGGCTGACACAAGTCCCATGGCCAGCCTGGAATGAAGTGTGTGTGGATTTCCTATGAAATTACAGAACACACTGCTCTTGATTGCAGAAAAGGATAAGGAGAAAAGACTCACCTTCCACAGTAATTCGAGGGAATTTCTCCAAAAGTTTGGGAAGCGTCAGTTTGTCTAGTCCCCGGTGATATTTCAGATTGTGCCTCCAAGGGAAGGGAGAGGCCACCTCGACTTGCCAGTCATCGTGTTTGTTCAGAATCCCTCTTCTAAGACTCATTAAACTGCTTTTGGAGCAAAGTATAGCATTGTATCGTTAACAGAAAATATTCCATTCTGATTAGAGATGAATGTTTAAGAACTTTTCTTAGGCTTTTTAAGCCAGCAAAGATAGTTTTTAGTATTATCGTTGCTGTTATTTGTATCATGGGAAAGCAGCAGCGCATGCTGTCACTCGGGGGAAAAGGGACCTGAAGTCATGCAGGTAGTGTCTGTTAGCCACACCATCATGCACTGGTGCATGCCGAACGAGGGTGATAGTTTCTTATTGGAGCACCAGCTGGAGAGAAGAAAATGTTCAGGCCAAATGTTTGTTTTCAGCCAGTCTGTTTGGCCATATTGAGAAGGTGTTACCAGCCACAACATTTGCTATCGATTGATCATGGAGGATGTGAACTGTGAAAAGGTTTCATTTGGAACTAGGCAGAAAGCATTTGCGTCCCAACTTCGTAACTCACTAGCTGTGTGACCTTGGCCAAGTTCCTTCATCTCTGAAAACCTCCTTCCCTATGTGAAAAATGGTGCCAGTGACTTTTCCCCCAGTAGGCAGCTGAAAGGGTTAGGTGACATGGCATGGCAGTTAGCAGAAGACATCTCAGAACGTGGGAGCTGTGTTTATCGTGTCTCTTCAGGAGTGTCGGGGGATTTCCTCCTGCTCCAGCAACCTGTGGTTGACAGTGAGAGTCCCTTAGTTCTGCTGAAATATTTCCTGTGACTTCTTTCAGTCATTTGTTTGTGTATTCATTTATTTATATGCTCTGCTTTCCTACTCATTCATTCACTCATTAACGTGAGCTGGTAGTTCACAGGCTGGCTTCTCCTGGAGCAGACAGACACTGAGCTGGAGTTTGAAGAGCAAATGACCAATTAGGGACCAATGCCTATGGAGGTAATGGGGGAGTGAGCAATAGTGGGCAGAAGGAAAGCCAAATCGTGACACAGGACAGGTGGGAAGTGTGTGGGGAATCCGGAGCATTGTTCCCCTTTGGAGTATGCTGTGGGCACATTTGGCTCAAATGGCTGGGCCTTTCTAACACTGTCTTGCTCGTTTACCAGGTGAGGGCTGCTCTGGGAAGGGTGTAACTTCAGGGAAGGAGGCAGACTCTGAAGGAGCTGATCGCTGAGGACCGTGCACCGATGACATGTCCAGAGGAGCAGAGATCTTTCCTTGAAGAGAGTGCTAGGTAGCTTTTCTTTGTCCACCCCTAGTGGCTGCTATGGAAAGACCCTGTGTCATCGGGCCAAACAAGGAAAATGAATTCGCTTACCTGACGGGTCTTACAGATGAGGCTGGTTTTGAGACTCTTGAGTTGTTTCCATATTTAAGTCTTTAGACAGACTGCATCAGCCTGAAGCTGGGAGCATAGACTAATAGTTATTACTCGGAGAGGAAGAAAGCTACAGATGTTCTTGTAGAGAGTCAGCTTCCCGCTTATATTGAATCCTCTTCCATTCATTTTCTGCTGGTTTCAACAGTCCAGTGAATACCCATGTTTTCTCTTGTGCCAGGCACAGTGTTAGGTGCTCAGGGTACAGTGGTGACAGTATATAGTCTTCAAGGAAAGACAGACACACAATGATAATCTCAACATAGAACAAGACGTTACGAGATGGGGACATGAGGAGACTGCTGAAAACACTGAGAGGACAACTGCTTTTGGCCGAGGACCTGCAACTTCTGAGCTGAGATGAAACGAAAGAATACGAGTCAGCCAGGTAAATAAGTTCTTTGCTTTTAAGTTATTTCCCTATGATTTCATAGAAAAAGTAGACAAACCAGGATTCTTAAACATTTATGCAGAGTAATCAACCCAAGAGAATCAAGAATATTTAATGGGACAAATGGATTTTTATGATCTTTAAATAAAGGTTATCATGAAGAACTTTCCTCCATTAAAGCTTTGAAAACTTGAAAGATTTTCCTGTGAGGCTAGAAAACCTCACCTTGGATGCTGTTGATTCTTTGTAAATGATTTCACTCCACGTGTTAAACTGCAGTCATGCTTCTAAGAGGCCATCTCTAAAGAAACCATATGTGCTCTCCTAACAGTTATGCGATGCATATCACTTGATCTAACTTGAGTTCTCTTGAGTTCTTCCTCCCAACAGCATTGTGGAATCCCTACAGAGACAGAGACTCAGCCCGCATTTCTCTCCAGTTCTTTGATTCTTTGGTTACAAACATTAGGCTTCTGAAAACTGGGGGTCTTATTTAGAAGCATATGTGTGATAGAGGCCAGGTCTCTTCCTTGCAAATTTAAAAAATAATTATTAAGATTATTTGCTAATACAAGACTTATTTGCTAATACAAAAGCTAGCAAACTCCCAAGGCATAAGGTTTGTTTGCAAACCCGATGAGTATCAGATGACATGATAACTTTCTGGAAACTTCTCCATTGGGTCAGTGTTTCTCTACTAATTGTTCCAATACACAGGGTATCAAGTGTGTGGAGAGAGTTGCAATGTGGGTATGTCAAGGCTGACTGTAACTCCCACAAGTGTTGAGTATCTGCCCAGTGTGAGCTGAGTGGTGTGTAAGCTGAAATCAGCTGAGATCACTCGTCCTTTTAGGTTCTAGAGAAAACAGAAATTTTCTCATGGCGTAGGAAGTCATTCTCTCCAAGATCTCTACAACCTCCGGTGGGTTTGCTTGTCTCCTGGTCATCTCTGACTCCTATTTCTGATTTTTACAGAATCCTTATTTTCTGTTTATAATCTTGTTTCTATCAGCCTTAATATCAACCCAAATGAGATCCAACGGCTCTTAATCCTTGAGTGACTTTCCTCTCCATCTCCTTCCTAATATCCCACATGGTGACGGTGATACTTGTCGCTGCAGATTAGTCATGAGAGCCAAATTCAATAATTTTGGATTTCTTATTGTTTCAGTAAGACCTGGAGCCATTTCTGCCTTTGGAGTTCCAGACACCCCACCATAGCAGAAAGTGCTGCTTTCTCTGTCATCCACCTCTACACTTCTTTTCTTTCTCATCTGCTCACCTGTTTTTTTTGTCACTCAAGGTTATTGTTTATTGTTCATTTTTGATTGCTTTGTGCAGTGATTTTGCTCTCTTTTTCCTTCTAAAACAGTGACACTCAATCTTGGGGTACATATTTGAAAATCCTAAGCCACAGGCACTGTCCCCAAAACTTGTCATTTAATTAGTTTGGTGTCAGACCTGAGTCTACATCTTCTCAAAAATAGATTCCCGCACATGTTGAATTACTTAGTTAGGGCTGAGAACCACAAGAAACATCACCTAACTCATGTCTTCAGAGATTTATTTGGCTTTACAGATACTCTGCCCCCAGGTATCTAAAAAAGCACACACACATACGTGCACACTCATTACTCATAACTTGTCTAATTTATATAACAACTTCTAAAGTTTGCTTTCAATAGCCCCACCATACAAATGTGTATTAGGAGACTGAGACTTGGGAGGGTCAGTAACGGGCTTAGGTCTACACGACTAGGAAGTAGTAGAGGTGGGATTTCAATGTAGGGTTGTGAAATGCCAAACCTTGTGTGTTTGTGTTTGTGTGTGGTTTTATTTTCTCTTTCTAGCCTGTATTGCACCTCTTGGTTCAAGGAACAGAGGCAGAATGGATGCACACCTGTGTTCAGTGATCCTTTTTTCTAGGGAATCACTGCTTTTACCTATTCCTGCTTCTCCAGCTCTGGTAAAATCTTTGTTGACTTCTATCAGGAATATGCTGTCCTTACCCAAATGGCTCTCCCTCTGTCCAAGCCCAGGAACTCCTCACCCAGAACTGTGTCTCCTTTAACATTAACTTCCATTTACCAAGAGCCTGTTAGATGCCAGCTGCACTGAAATACATGGAGGCTGTATAACCCGGCCCAGGTCACAGAATAAGCAGGAGCGCAGCCACCGTGGAACCTTAGGTATTCTAAACGCTCATGTACACAAGTTCACCTGGGATTTGTGTCCAAAGGCAGGCTCTGCTTCTGCAGGTTCGCGGGAGGAGCTAGGAGCCTGTTCTGTAGGTCCGCAGGAGGAGCCGGGAGCCTGCATTTTGAACGAGCTTGCAGAGGGCATCAGCACCGGTCCACAGGCCTTACTCTGAGTAGCAGGACTGGGTAGCGGTGCTTTCCTTTCTGTTTTTGCTTTTGAAAATAGCTTGGGCTTCGCAAAGTGCCTCTTTCTTATGCAATGTCTGAATTCTATTTTTTCCTGAGCAAAATGGGCTTGGGGGTCCTTTCGTTCAAAGATCCAGGATGGTTACAAGGTCAGAGATTGCATTTTGCATTAATTAAATTAATTAAAAAGTGACTGACTCAGACTTAAAAAGTAGGATTCCCCAAGGAAGGGGCAGAAAAGATGGATGCAGACCAGGTGACTTCGTGGTTGAAGGAAGGGCTTCCATGTTGAAGACAACCACGGTGCTTAAATTCTGCTCTTTGTGCCTTCTTTCATCTGTTTGGTGAGGACTCTGTGGCCACCTCCACCCTGTCAGTGCAGACTGCACGGGGACTTACAGACAGCGACTGGTGGTTGCATCTCATTCCACAGAAGACTTTTACTGCAGGCAGTTTCTTCCACCAGGATTTTTTTTTCTGGTTATAGTTCCTCATTCTGATGTTCAAATTCACTGAAGCTCTGTGACTAGAGCAAGGGGTGATTAGAGCTTGGGGGAAAGCCACTTATCACTGGAGCGTGCGGCTGCCCGAGGAAAGGGCAGGACTGCCCACGTGTGCAGGGAGCTGAGTGCCAGCTAACCGATGGAGCAGGCTTTTATTCCAGGAATAATCAGACTTCTGATTTCCTCGTGAAAGCGACTGGCTGAGCGCATTGTGCCCGACCTGGAATACTTAATTACAGACGAAAGTTATGGGTTCCAGTTGACAAAATAATGTAATCAATATTGCTTACTCCAGACTCTAATTTACTTGTCTTACAACTCATTAAATTTGAAATATTATTGATTTTCAAGTAGATGGCTTAAAGGATAAATATGTACATTTTTTTCCTGGGGACCTTGGTTTGAGTTTGATCAGTGAACCTGCAGGCAAGAAAGCTGAAATGTCTTTATTAGGCAGTGTTTGCAGAATAATCACACCAGACGTACTCTGCTGATGCAAATAATTTGCCAGGATCCTGTATTTCCCAATAATTCATGCTCAATGGGCTGTTCTCCTGTTTCTGAGGAGAGGGTCTTGACATCGGGATAGTGAATTGTGTATTTGGAGGGACCCTTCTCAAGAACATACATTGCTTTGCAATGTCGTATCTTTGTATTCCACATATCAAAAGATGCTGTGACCCTTTTTATCCTCTTGCACTAGAAACTATTTTGCTTGTTTTTCAGCTACCTAGTCTGCATTTTCCTTTCAATAGTCTCTATCATACTCTGTTTTTACAGCGTTCAAGCAGTTCCGTAATGAAAAAGTTTCTGGTGTAGCCTCCTGTTTATGCCAGAATCAGCCAAGCCAACAGCAAACCCCACCTACTGAGGGTGATGAGGGAAATGAAGGCAAGACTGGCTAAGTGAACTCCATTTGTGTGCTGATTTTCTCTCTCTGGGCTGCCCTCTTTATATGCAATTCTTGGAATACGTGCCTATTGACGTGATTCAAAACCTAAAATTATTTAAAGGCTACACTGAAAGTTTTCAGCCTTTCCCTCTGGTTATCTTAGCGGCCTCACTTCCTCTCCCCCTGATAGGAAACCACTGTTTTTAGTTTCTTTCATATTATTCTGCCAGACTGTGCTTATGTATATTTAAACAAGAACAAATGCAGATTCTTATTTTTTTTCTCTCTTTTAATAAAAGGTGGTATATACGCTACATGATTTTGAAACATTTTTATTCTTATTTTTTACTTATTGGCATATTTGGAAGATTTTTCTGTATCAACACATAGAAAATACCTAATTAAAAAAAGGAGCAAGGTAACTCTGTGTCATGTGAATATGCCATTATTTATTGAATCAGTTCTTTATAAATGGGTGTGTAGACCCTTTCACATACTTTGCTTGACAACACCCCCACGGTCAGTATCTTGCACATAAGTCACCAGTGCATGTGACTGTCCGAATGCAATTGTGCAAGTGCCCGTGAAGATGCATCCCCTGAGGTGTAGAGCTGGGTCAGAGGGCACATGAGAGCTTTGCCAAAGTACCCTCCCTGAGTGTTTTGCCCATTCCCCCTCCCACCAGCGATGCATGAATCTGAAACTGGCAGCTTGACTGTTTCTCGGCAAGTCCTTGTCCTTGTACAGGTCAAAACTGTGCAGTCAGGACTGTAAACAAGTCCAGTTAGCTTAAGTCAGGAAATGTGTGTTGGAATCCACTGGAAAACTGGAGCACAGACAAGAAGAGCTGATGACCTGCTGGAGCCGCCTCCTGGGGCTGTGCCCCCCAGCATCTCTGTGGTATCAGCGACCTTGAGCCCAACTTTGCTCTCCCTGTGCCGAGTACCAGGCCCAGCAGCTTCCATGGCATTTCCTCCATAGGGAAGGGGTGGGGGAGACCCTGCGAGCCTCTCTGTATTCAGATGTTGGGCCGTCAAAACAAAGTTCATCACGAAGACAACCCTTCCTCCTCACCTTCTTGCACTGGGTGCAGAACGACAGCTTCTTGACTATTTGGATTTTAGGACTTGTGTTTAAAAGTGCTTCTGGATCTGAATTGGACCTAGCAACCACCACTGACCCAGAGGGGATTAGCGCATTATTTGGGAACTCGGTCACTGAGTCACCTCATTGATTGATCGCCTTCTGCAGCTATTGTAAGCACGTACTTGGTCAAGGACTGGGAGTCAGAAATTCTTCCATCTAATTCTACTTCACTTCTGGTGGGTGACTTAGCCTTGGGCAAGCCGTTCTTCATCAACCTGTTTCCTCATCCACAAAGCTGGCATAAGGAGATTGACCTACTTTCCTGGGTTTATGCAGGCATTCATGAATTGATACCAATTCTAGAGTATTCTAGAAGCCCCACCTCCCCTGCCCTTTGTCTTCAAGTCAGTTTTCCCTTCAGCACTTGCCACTTGTTGTGTAATTTGGATTGATTGTCAAAGGGAACAGATGAGGGACTGGGGCACGAGTGTGGCTTGTTTGGCACATCTAAGGAGACGCCAACACAGGAGGACGGTTAGCGGTTAGTGGTTAGCAGCCGTTGTTAAGATCGCCATGCTGCACCATGCCCGGCTCCCGCCATCAGGGATCACAGGCGCAGATGCCTGAGCCCTGATTGCTGTCCCTGGTTATCATCCTCATGCGTAAGTAAACGGGCAGCCCGTCCTTGAGACTGACAGTATGAATAGCTCGACCCGAACAGCTGCTACCGAGTGTCTCTGATATTAATCACGGTCTCCCTACAATGGCTTTGACCTTAAGGCAAAATCCCTCGCCCTAGTTCTAGCAATGGGGCTACATTTGGGTGTGTAGATGGTGTACGATGTAGGGGAGGGATTCGTATCACGACAATGCCATGTCGATATTACATTAGGGTTTACAAGGCATTTTTACATCTGTTGTCTCCACTGAGCCTCACCAGTGAGGCCGGCAAAGTGGGTACCCTGCTTCATGACAGGAAAACTCAAATTCAGAGAGGTTACTGAACCAGAGTCTACAACTGGGAAAGAAATCTTTTGCCCAGGTAAGCCTAGAATGCTGCTTATCCTATCATTCTTTTTCTTTACATGATAGCTGTCTGGCTTTCCCCTTGCATATTGAATTGAATCCACTAAAAGATAACAAAATATGCAACCTAGCCTTCATGCAGTGCTCAGTGCTTAAAGACAGTTATCATTGCGTCCGCACTCCACCAGGTAGATGTTTTGTCCTGCCCTAGAGGTGAAAGGAGCAATTCTCAGCGAGGTTTTAGCTCGCCCAAGGACACAGATATCCCAGGAATGCCAAGAAGATGCCAGCCTTGGAGAGCTCAGAGATGCCAGCACGGGCCCAGGACTGCTGCTTCCATGGTTGGGGGGAAAAAGACGAAGCTGCTTCTGCTTTCGGCATCATGAGACGGGGCTCCACTTGTTTTCCTCATCGGCTGAGTTGATCGCAGCGGGAAAGCTGTCGCCAGGCAGGGCCGAGGCAGCCGGGGCTCTGGGTAGATGAGCGATGGAGAGACTCCAGGTGTGTGGCGGGACATGCTTGATGAGGTGGGCTCTCGGTCCTGGTCCTGCTGCCTGCTGTCTCTGGAGCGTGTCCTTCCAGCTCAACTTCCTTGGATGGTAGGCACACCTGGGCCTGGACTCAGCCCTTCGTGGGCTTGGATTTCAGCTGTGACCAGGAATGGTCTCACTTCCTGCCTGCTGTGACTGGCTTCACACACAGCTTTGCTTTCTGCCCAGGGCTCCCCTGAATATGCCAGGGACGCTTGAGGGGGCTCAACAGGCTTGTACACTGTGTGGGGAATGGAGAATGTGCCACCATCCCTTCTGTGGGAGCTCATGTCTGAGTGGATTCTCAAGGAGTCCTGGGGAATTGACTCCCTGACGTCTGTCTGCAGCAGCAGTGCCATCGTGAGACTTACCTTGCCTTTTCCTCTCGCCCTGTGTCACCTCCTCTGCTCCCTGGGATCACCTTAGAAATACAAGACCTGCCCCCACATTCTTATCTCAGATGATGCTTTGGGGGGAACCCAAATGAAGGAGCCTGTTTCTTTTCTGTCTTAAGGGAGTCATTCACACACCCTTTTCTAATCTGGATGAAAAAATTGTGTGGTGCTTTGGGTCTAGATTTGAATTCTGGACAAGTTATGTAACTTCACTGAGATTCCATTTCTTGTTTGTAATTGGGGAATTGAAGTAATTCCTTCCTCACAGGGTACCTTTCTGTGTGTATCAAATGCATGAGGCAGGTTCTGGTGTTCAGTGATGGTTGCTGGCTCGCTTGCACACCGTGATCACAAACAGATGTGGAGCGAGAGATTGTTCCACATTCAGTCTCACCCAATATCAGGTGACTTCCGGCTGTTTCCTTAACTTTACCAGCCTCGGTTTCCTCCTCGCTGCTGAGACTGACTGCCTCTTGGCGTTGCGAGAGTAAAGACTTGTGAAATAGCTAATACATAGTCTGATGCATCACAGTACATGCTCAGTAAAAGACAGCCAGTGTTAGCGAATCCTCCTGGTCCCCAGTTGGATATAATGACTTCCTCCTCCATTTATATTGATTCCATATCATCATTTGACTTACCCTGTCTCATGGGTTCAGTTCTAAGTTCCAATAACTACTGCTTCTCTTTGCCCTTGATCTCAAGAGTGGTAATAACTTCCTGTTGCTGTTAGTCCTGCTGTGTGATGTCCCTTTGTTGGATACTCACTAGCTCTGTCTTTAAGCACCCTGGATTTTTCTTTTTTTTTTTTTTGCTAGGATGTTGCCAGCTATACCAGGCCATGGCAGTGCTCTCTCTTTTAGACTTCTCAAATATCACCTTGACTCTGTAAGGAAGAAGAGCTGGTTTTCTAAAAGAAAGCCACAGACAGTTCTAGGGAATGGCTCTCGCCACATTCCTCATGATTTCTTCTGACCTCACTTTTCTGGTAGTTGTTTTCATCGCAAGATGCATAGATATCGGTCCATTTCTCGACCTTGTTTCCTGCCACAGGCAGCACTAATAGCTTTCTGTACTGCCCTTCGAAGTTGCTAGAGGGGGTTCACCTCTATTCATTCTCTTGGATGTTTGCATTTCTCTGTGATATACAGAGTTGGGCCTAAGTACCATCTAGTCTGGCCTCCTTTGGGGCAGTGTTAAAAGGGTCCTATGCGTAGTCTAGTGTTCTGCTGTTGTTGTTATGACATTATTAATCATTTTTGAATAAGTTCCCCCATTTTAGTTTTACAAATTATGCAGCCGTTCCTGTGTATCATACTAGGCAGATGACGAAGGTGTGTGGACGTGGCGATGGAATGATAATGAATCACACGAAGAAAGAGCAACTTCCCTTTCAATTATCTTTTAATAGTTTTGACTATTTCAAGGAAAAGGCTTTATTCTGGTGCCAGTATGTCTCTTAACAGCTTTCCTTCCACCTACTAATCCTCTCCTTTTGAACACAGAGCTGATCTCAGGTACTGAGCAGGCCACGTCATATCATAATTTTGTTTTTATACTTGCCTTCTATTGATGGCAAGAGAGACTACTTTTATGTTTATGAAGCACATAGAAAGTTTCCTTTAAAATTGAGTTTAAATAAAAATGTGTCAGTTAAAACAAGAAGTTATGTTAATAAGTATAGAGATGGCATTTGGATATAACCATTTTTAGGACTGTGAGAATGACTAAAGCTGGTGATCATCTAGCCTAGGATAAAGGCCAATCTTCCTTTCCCCTGAAGCTGACCCCATGCCCAGTCTGCCCTTGGAGACGCTAAAACAGGGCTGTTCTCAGAACCACCCTGAGAAGTGGGTGAGAGAATGAAACTACTCTCACTTAAGGACTCTGGTTTGTTGTAAATAGCTCTGGTTATAACATTTATCAGTTTAATTCCAAAATACATGTCAAGAGGAGCAGAATCAGAGGTAGGCCAATTTGAAGGCCAAACCACTACCCTCCAGCGGGGCCTGAGGTCAGAGGCAGCCATTTCTCTGTAAGCCGAGAACTGGAGCTCCCGAGGTTTCACGCACGGCGTTCCATGCTCAACTGTCAAGAGCTGAACCATAGGCGGCTAGAGACGGTCATTTTCTCAACAGCCAGTTCTTGGAGGTTCTGCCTGGATGGCCCGCATGCGGTGATGAATTATATTTCAGTCAGTGTGCTTTTTCATCCCCGCTTATGACATTTAATGGTAAAACCTTTCCCTACTGGCTACATTCTTCATCTTATTACACCCATCATTGATTTCATTGGCTGGCATTTAGAAGAGGAAGCGTGTTAAACTAAGCTGTTATGCTTGTGGTTTTAGAGGTTGGCAAACAGACAGTTCTAGGGAAGGAAGACGTGTGTGTGTGAGTGGACAGAAATGCATTTCTACAAATAACACTCATACTTCTAGGAAAAAAATCCCCCACTGACACGATGTATTTCTAAGTGCATTTTGTTGCCGCTAACTCCTGATCTCACTGTCCCTCTGGTTGCAGTGGGTGGTTTGAAATCATTTCATTGCCTGGCAGAAAGGAGTTTGGTGAAAATGCCTGGGCCCTCCTCCGTTCTCCATGGTGGCATGGTGGGCATAGGAGCCATGTTTGTGGTCTGCCTTCGTCCATTTTCTCCAGTTTCCGGGTCAGTCAGGTCAACTTTGGTCCCATTTTCTGCTCTTACCTTCATGCTCAGGACAACCCACGTATGAGAAACCCAGGGGCAGGGTAGAAGCTAATGGTAATAACGGTAATGCTAGTGTTAGCCGCCTTTCTAGGCACCACGTGACCATGCTCCTTAAGCCATCTTTAGACCTTAGAGCTACTTTTCAAGTAAGGGAGCTTCCACTTCACAGAGGAGCGGTTCATTTTCCTCTTCGCACTAATTCCCAGCTCCTCACCTTCCTTCTGCTTCTGCCCTTGTTCTGCTCTGAATGGCAGGGAACTACATTCCCATGTCGTCTTGCCAGCACCCTCCAGGTGGCTTCAGCCACTAGTAGGTACTGGAGTGAAGATGAAGTGAGAGGAGGTGAGTGTCCATGTTTTCTCCCCGATCCCTGCCCTCCTTGGGCAACATCTCAGATGTGACTGCACACCCCACTTTGACCCTCCGCTTCCTGTCCCTGAGTTACCCCACTTCTGCTCCTGGCTCTCTACCTGCCGGGGGAGGGGACGCTAGCTTCCTGTGGTTAATCCCTGCCTGGCCTCCCGGCAACCATTTGTCTCCTCAGCTTTTACAACTGCTGTATCAGCAGTTAATTCCCGCCCCACCCTCATTTAAGCATTGTAGGCTGTTTCTGGCCTCTTGGTTGCCAGAGGTTAGCCAGCTTCTTCTGTCAGAGGCCAAAGAGTAAGTATTTTAGGTTTTGTAGGCCAACAGGCAAGCAAAATTGAAATACTGACATAGAAGTATATAATAATAAGAGAGAAAACAACTTTCCACAAATTATTTCACTCACAGGCTATATGAAAAACACCGGGGCCAGAGCTGGGCAGCCAGTGATTGGGGGCCACCCCTACAGGAGGTTGAGGAGTTGAAACTTATTTTCAGTTCTGTGAAACGTCATTGAAGCTTTATAAGGGAGAGAGTGGTAAGACTGGCTCTTGGAAAAATCACTTTGGTTGCTGCACTGAGAGTAACAGTAGTGGAGCAAGAAAGGATGCAGGGAGCCACCTAAAAAGCCGCTGCCACTCTTCAGGCCGGTGTGGGTGGCGACCGGCACGGGGGCTGTGGACGTGGAGCACAGTGAGAGGGCTGGAGTGCTGCTCTGAGCCCTAAGCCAGAGTGACAGTGCAGTCTCATGTCCCTGAGAAAAGCTGTCCCAGAACACAGGTTGTCCATTGGGAAGCTGGCAGGGCTCAGTCTGTCTCCTCCGGTTCTCCAGTGCGAGCCTCGCAGAGTGGAAGAAACTGGCGGGCAGCTGGGGAGACGGGTGAACATCTGTGAGCAGAGATTTGGAGATGACCGGAGCGCTTGTCTGCATGACACCTTTCCTGTCATTTCACTGCAGAGCCCAGGTCCCTGAAGACCGGAGTCCAAGGGCTTGGCATCTAGCACAGTGAAGTCAAAGATGGATGCCTGCTTTCTCACAGCACTCTCGGCGACGGGAGACCGTTCTGCTCGCTGCAGGTTCTCATCTACGCGGGAATTTCTAACGCCAGGCACGTGGAAAATTCAAGGAGCTGTCAACTTGGATGGCAAAAATATTGTTTATTTTCACTAACATCTAAGGGAAACTTAGCATTTCCTCCAGTAATAACTGTAGGTCAGAAACCCACAGTAGAATTAACATCGCCACTAGATATTACAAATATTTTCATATCTTATAACTATTATTGTATATTTCTTGAAATATTCATTACTTCCATAACTTTGTTATTACACCCATCACCAGATCTTATTTAATGTTTAATAAAGATGCACAACTATTATGACATCGATTTGCTTAACAATATTTTGGTCCTTCTATTTCAATAGAATTGGTCGCTTTTGTAATACTGCATATTTATTTTATGCCCTAAAAAAACATTATTTGGAAAAGGAGTTTATAGGCTGTTTTATAGGCGTTTACAGTCCCCACCCTAGTCACAGCTTCTGCTGACAGGCAGTTGATGGCGCTGCTCCTGGTTTGGGAACAGTACACAGCGATTCCTGAGATTTCTCTTTCTTCAGCACCTAGTGCTGCAGAGCAAGCTGACTGCTCTCAGCCTCCTCTAGCACCAAACACTTAGCTAATTGTGCTGAACTCGGGGCCAGGCCTCAGGGAGAGAGAAACAGCCTGTCTGGACCCCTCTGGCAATCACTTATTCCCAAAGCAGAAAGATTGATAGCTTCTGTACTTCTTGGTCCAGTTAATAATACTGCAGATGTTGTTTTCATTCCAAAGCACATAGCTACCCCCATCCATTCTTTTTAACCTTTGCCTAAACTGGGAGCTGGGAGGTGACTCTCAGAGGCGGAACACATGTACCATCTGGGGACCATTTTAACTCTTGTCCATCTTGCTCATTTCCACAGATTATCCATTTTTCAATCACTATCTGGATTTTCTCCCGTTCCTGGCTGCTTTTCTCAGATTTCCCTTTCAGGGCAAATACTCATCCCTGCGTTTTCTGAAATTACCTTTTCTTTTACCAGAACCCCTCGAAGTTTCTTGTCTTTTACAAGACCTTTCCAGTCTTTGATGGGCCTTGAGAAACAAAGACCTTGGGTCTGAATGATGGTTGGGAGTGAGAAAGGAGGAGTTGATTATTGTTTTCCCCTCTGCTAGTTCATCAGAAACCCTTTTGACTTTTCTAAGGTCATTAGAGGAACTTTTCAAAAAATCAGGTTCCCCATGACATTGCCAAGAACTGATCCTTGAGAATACAACCAGTTCCAAGCTCAGCCTGGAAGCTCAGAAGTTGAAATAACAGTTTCTGGTGGGTTACTCTGATTGAAAGTTTCTCATTGAAGTTGCAAAGAGCTAAGTGATTCTCACTCTTGTTGCTACTTACTCTCTTCTATTCCTCTCCCTCCAGGGTTGTCAGCCCCTGCTGGGTCAAAGAGTATTGCCAGCACATGGCCCTACCAGGAGCTTCTCCCTCAGGACTTGGGGACACCCCAAGACCAGTGCGGCAGTGTGGATGCCATTGCTTTTGTCTCTGTTTCAAGCATAGGAAGCTCCAAGACAGTGTTACTTTGACCTTTTATGCATATAGCATGCATATTTCCAGCATTTCTTATCGTGCACATGAGGTGGTAACAGGCTCTGATGATGGCTGTGTGAGGAGCTCTTGGCAGACTTGGCTCTTTTGCAGACTTCTGATTGCTTGCCTGTTTGTTCCCAAACTGTACCCCACAAACCAGAAGCCAGAGGTCTGAGTCAGGTTCCTGGAAGGAAGCTGATTTCTTTACACAGAAGGCAATTAAGAAAGATAATGTGGAAGGCCCACAGGGTGGCTGAGACACCAGGGACTGACATCAGAGAGCCCTAGGACGAATGGGACCTCGGAGGAGGAGGCTTGGCCCAGAGAGTTGGTGTTCCTGGAGGGATGCAGCACCTGTGAGAGGTGACACTGAACTGGGGGAAGAATATCCCCCTCTGCCTTTCCCACTCTCCTTCCAGTGGCTCCTGCTGAGTCCCCAGCCCCAGGCCCTCAGTGTGGGTAGCAGTTCTTCCCTTTCCACGGAAAGAGGGTGGGACGGAATTTTACTGAAGACAGCTTGGGTGTAGGGGGAGAAGAGGTCTTCATCACACCCCCCCACCACAGGACAGTGGCCCCTTTTCAGTGAGCACAGCATTCCCAGACCCCAGCCTCCCTCCCACTCCCCAGCCTAGGGCTTCCCTGAGGCTGCACTGTGGCTCACTTCTGCCCCCTGCAGGCCTCAGGCTCCTCCTCTTGTCGGACACCTAGCTTCCCTCCTGCACACCTCTGACCTCTCCTGATGAGAGCAAGCCCATCCTGACTTGTCCTGCTTTATCTTCAGAGTGTCTAGACTTCCTGAAATTGGGAACCACACTCCTTAGGAAGCAACATGTTTTTATTTGTTCATTTTGTTTTGTTTTGTTTTGTTTTTCAGAAGAGAACTGAAGGACTCTATGAGTTCTTTGTTCCCTGGGCTGTGAAAAAGATCAAAAGGGTGAGGAAGCTGTTGAGATTTTGGGCACTATCAGGTTTTACCATCTTGTTCAGTGGTGTTAACTGGATTTCACAATAGTTCTCTAGAACTCTTCACTTTGTGAAACTGACCTAAACGCATCGAATAGTCCCCTGTATTTCTCTCCTCCCTCATTCACACTCCACCATTCTTCTGTTTCTATGAGTTTGACTACCTCAGATATTTCATATAAGTGGAACTATGCAATATTTGTCTCACTTTTTTCCTGTAGCATGTCTTCAAGATTTATCCACTTAGTAGTATGTGAGGTTTCCTATTTTCAAAGATTGAAAAATGTTCCGTTGTGTGGATATACCACATTTTGTTTAACCATTCCTACATCAATGGACATATGAGTTGCTTCTGCCTCTTGACTATTGTGAGTAATATTGCAACAAACAGGGGTGTTCAAACAACTTTTGGAGATCCTGTTGTGAATTTTTAAAGATATCTACGCAGTAGTGGTATTGTTGGATTATATGGTAGTACTGTGTTTAATGTTTTGAAAAACCTTCCTGCTGGTTTCCATAGTAACTGCTCCATTTTACATTTCTACTAACAGTGCACAAGAGTTTTCCATTTTTTCTGTATCCTTACCAACACTATTTGCCCTTGGTTTAAGAAAAAAAAATTTTAAAGGAAAGGTACAGGCAGGAATGCATGCAGAAACAAGCAGGTAGGAAGAGAGAGGGGGGAGACACTTTATTTTTTATTTGGTTGTCCATTTTTTGGTGGTTGTCCCTGGCCCTGAGATGTGGACCTGGGCTCTTGGGATACATGCGAACGGCGCCGAACCTCTACTCCACTAGGGCACACTGAGACGTGTTTTTGATAGCAGTCATCATCATTGGACATGAGTTGATAGCTCATTATTCTGGCTTTATTTCTCTAATGATTAGTACTGTTGAGCATCTTTTCATGTGCTTGTTAGTCATTCGTAGATCTTTGGAGAAATGTCTATTCAAGTTCCTTATACATTTAAAAAATTGGTTACTTATATTTTTTTGCTTTTGAAGTTCTTTATATATTCTGGATATTAACCTCTTACTGAATATTTAATTTGCAAACATTTTCTCCCATTTTGTAGGTCACCTTCTCACTTGGTTGATTCTTTTGTTTGTTTGTTTTGAACACATTATCAGCTTTCATCTAGTTTTCTGAATCATAAGAATCTTTGAACTCTTGTTCAGAATGCATATTCCCGTTTCCCTCGTAATACTGTTTCAGAAGCTGTACATCAGGACTCACGAGTTTGTGCTTTTAATAAGATCCTTGGGTGGTTCTCAGATTTAGTGAGCTTGGAATACTCCAAATCCTTCCTAATAGTATTTCTTAACTGTGACTGCTTAATGGAATCACCTGCAGAGCTTAAAAAAAAATACTGGTGCCTTGTCCTATTCATAGGGTTTATGAATGAATTGAGAATAATTACTTCTCAATGCAGTGGGATGCAGAGGGGTTTCCAAATACATCAAGGAGACCAGTCCGGGTTGAAAACCATTGCTGTCTGCATCTCGATGCCAGGGACCCTGCTCCTGGCACCATTCCTGGTTCTGTCTCTATTTCCTGGACTCTAAGACTTTGTTTTTTATTTTAAAAGTCATTCTTCTATTTCATACATTTGAAAGAGGTTCTTCTCCAGCGAGGTTGAGGGCCTCAGAGATATGTCTGACATTTGTGGTCAAAAGTCCCCCCAGATGGTGGGGAAGTTGAAAAAAAATCTGTCAGTCAATTTTTTTCACAGCTGACCTAGTAACAGTTTGTTCTTTTGTGGCAAGATCTGAGTTCTTCTTTCTGCAGAAGTTACAGACACAGCTGCTTGGAGAAGTTTGTTGCTATAAGAGCACCAAAGAAAGAGCCTGTTACCACGGACCAGCTATAGGGCTGCTACCCAGCTTCTTGCAGAGACACTGGACTCTGGGAAACCATCTCTCTGCGCATGACAGTGAACTCTTCTCAAGATCATGAAAGATTTTTTTTTAAACTATTTCTAAACCACTCTGTCCCATGTGGATATGCTGTGAGGTAGGTCTAAAAAACCAAGACAGGGCAAGAAAAGCGAACTGCTTTATAAATTAGCTTCCCTTTATCCTTCAAACAACAAGCTAATTATTTAGCAATAGAGTGAATGTGATTAAAGAATATGCAATGACAGTTCCAGGTTTGATTCTTGTCTCTATTAGTTATGGACCTCTTGGTCATGACATTGAACCTCTCTGGGGCTCAGTTTTCTTATCTGTAAAAGGGAGTTAATAATACCACCCTCCGCCGGGCTACAAGAAGATCGAATGAAACAGACAGGGAAGTTACTTGTTCATCTTGGTATGTAGATAAAATGTTAGATCCCTTAAAAGTGGTCATTATTGCTGTAGATAATGTTAGGAACTGGTGTGTTTATGGTGAGCATTGCTCTCACAAATATTGTCTTCTTTTGACAAATATTTTATTGAAGTAGCATGGGTTTCTAATACGATGTAAGTTTCAGGTGTACAGCATTATAATTGAACCCTTGTAATCACCACTAAAAGTCTAATTTCCATCCAACACCATACACTCTGCCCCTTTCCCTGATTGCCCCTTCCCATCCTCCTTCTCCTCAGGTAACCGCCATTTTGTTTTTAGAATCCAAGGGTTTGGTCTCCTTTTCTCTCTTCCAAAGATGAGTGAAATTACATGGTGTTTGTCTTCCTCTGTCTGACTTGTTTCCCTTACCATAATACCCTCTAGGTCCAACATAGCACAAATGACAAGATTTCGTCTTTTTTAAATGACTGAGTGCTATTCTATGTGCATGCATGCCATATTTTCTATGTATTCATCTGTCAGTGGGCAATTAGGTTGTGACAATATCGGGGCTGTTGTAAATGTGATGCAGTGAACATGGGGCTGTGTCTGTCTTTTCGAGTTAGTATTTTATATTCTTCAGTTGAAGTATCCCAAAGAGAAATAAATAGATTATAGTGTATTTCTATTCTAAATTGTTTGAGGAAGATAAATGTTATCTCCTAACATCAGAGAGGCAAACTCTGCTCATACTGCCTGCCAAAGCTCAGAAGAGCACACAACCATGAGGATGTGAAATATTTTGTGCAAACTTTCTATCTGTATGTGTTTACAACTTATTCCAAAATAACACCAGCCTCCAATTGGGTGAACACAGTAAGCATGACAGCAACCTTTTTTTCCCTTCAGCTCTTTCAGATACTTTCCAGTTGTCTCACCAGTCATGTCCGAATCGAATAGAAAGAGAAATTGCCATCATTATTGCCTCATAACTAACACTCAGTCATGCTCAAGTATGGATGCTCCTGTTCTTAGGTAACATTTAAGCTTGTTTATTTCTACTTGTGAACTCAAATCAATGTGCCCTGATTTCATAAATGTATAGTATATATGTGTATATGTATGTATTATATATGTATATGTGTGTATATATCTATATATATGTACATTTTCCTTCAGTTGGTAGGAAGGAAGTTTTTGTTGGTTTCTTTTTGTGGTTTTTTTAAGGAAAGTTACAGATAGGAATGAAGGTGAGTAGGCAGTCAGGCAGCAAGAAAGAGGAGACGTGGATTATTATTTTTTTATTTAGTTATTCATCTTGGTTGTTCCTTCCAGCCCCGGCTCTTGAACTTGGGTTGTATGTGGATGACGCCTGGAGCCTTAATCAGTAAGCCCCCGGGGCGAGCCAGGAGGTGTTTGTTCGAATATGGGATGTTAGCATGGGACTGTGGGATGTGGAGACTGAAGGCAGGCGCTCTTGGGAGTAGGATTCAGAGCAGGAAATGATAACTTGTGGAGAGATAGTCAAGGACCGCTGACGATGCATATGTGGAAGTAATGATGATAGAAAGGGCAGAACGAAGGAGAAGGAGACTTTCCTGAAGACCAGCTCTATCCAACACATGCTGGCAATCGTGTTTCTGTTTCTCACCTGATTCTCACAGTGATTTTGCTGGAGAGGGCTCATTTTCATTTTATACAAGAGACTCAGAGATGTGAAGTCACTCGATCATGATCATACCTGAGTGATTTGTTTGGCTCAGTGTCCATAGTGTTGTCTTTTACCCCTCAGACTCAAAGGACAGCAGCCACAGGGACAGGGGTAGCTAGACTTTGGAAAACTATTAAGGAAGAAGAAAAAAACAATTGTTGTTTGATGTAAGAAATGTGTTATCAAAAGTCATGTATGTTCCATTTATGCCTAATTACCACAGAGCACAACGGTGATTATTAAATATCTGACAGATGAAATGGGCTATGAGTTTTGTTTGATCAGAACAGAAATCACAGCACATAGACGCTTCATTTGCATCAGATCTTGCCTTCACAACATGGCCATTTGTTCGTAATTTCTAGAAACAACAAGTGATGTTGGTCAGCAGTCAGGCCAGTTGCTGAGCCCTCATGTAAACAAGGTGGAGTCACATTCCATCTTTGCGTTAATGTCAAAAGAGTAATTTGCTAATTATTACTTCCTGCTCTAGATGGGCATCATTAGGGAAAACAAATATGCTTAAGTGCCTCATAGTATCTGCTTTTGTTACTACATTTTCTCAGATTGGTTTTAAAGGTTTGTGATTGTGATGGGTGTCTGGGTTCATGAGAGCGAGCAAATGAACTCACTGTCCTTGGGGAGAGCGGAGAGGGTGCTGAACTACAACGGCTGGGGCGCGGGGGCAGCCTCGAGGAAGCAGGAAGCTGCTGCGGACTTGGACTCAGAAAGCCTCTGCTGCCGGTCTTTGTTGCCTAACGCTAAACTGTGTGTTTTTTCTCCTCCCTAAAATGAGGACAGTAGTGATATTTACCTTCGTCTGCTAGAGGACATCTTAGTGCAAAAGCGAACCGTGAGTGCAGGTAGTTTACCTGCAGGTGATCGGAGGATGCACAGTGAAGGAGTCCATGGACAGGTTACAGCTGGGCGTCAGCACCACGGCGAGCCTGTTAGTCATCTGCGACTGTGTCCCAATAGACTCCAATAGTTGGTGGCTTTAACTAACAGCAAATATGTGTTATACTCGTATTCCCTGTAGATTAGGAATTTGGGGGGTAGCTTACCTGCATGGTTCTGGCTTGGCGCCTCTTGGAACGTGACAGTGCTTGGAACTGCATTCATCCGAAGGCTCATGTGGGGTTGGGGGACCCATTTCCAAGGTGGCTCGCCAGGTGCGTACAGGTGGTGAGTTGGTATCAGTTGTTTGGCAGGAGGACTCAGTTCTTGGCTGTGCAGACCCCTCTGCAAGTTGCTTATATGTCCTCATGGCATGGTGTTGGCTTTCTTCAGAAGCAGCGATTCCAAAGAGAAACAACATTTTAATGATCTAGGCTTGGAAGTCCATTCGTATCACTCCTGTATGCTGGTCATGAGAAGGGGGTCCCTTTGAAGAGTCCACTGTTTACAGGAGAGGAATTAGGTGCCACTTTTTGAAGAAATGAGTTTCTAAGAATTTGTTGATATTTTCGGACAGCCCACATACTCTAGGTGGAATTTGTGAACCACACTTCAGAATTCCCCCTTTTCCTGAGAGCTCCAGGAGCTGAATCACTGACCGCCCTACTCCCACTGCTGTGGAGCCAAGGATGAGTGAGTGGAGGGGAGGGACAGGGTTCTGTTCTAAAGGGTGTCTAAGAAGCATCCCTAAGGGACCCCAGGTGCCAGAGGGCACAGCAGACAAGCGCTGCTGCCCGGTTGCCCCCTGCCCACAAACAGAGCTGTTGGCCAGCTCAGGGATCCGGCTCAGTTTCAGCCCAGCTCTTATCTCCTCATTTCCATTTATCATGAACAGAAGAACCTTCCTTTTCTTGTCTTTATCTTCTATCGACAGGGAGACTGAGACTCTTGTTCTGATTCCTACCCCACCCTTGTTGCTTGCTCTAGTAAATACTCTCCAAATGCCATGGAAATGAGAGGTATTTATAAACATACACACATGCGTGTGCACCCACAAAGACAAATTGCACCCCTCTCTGCTTTGCTATTTCTGGCGCTAACCTTCATTTATAATGCCATATTTATGTAATTACAGTGCTGCAGTGGTGCATCGTGACTTCAAAACACAATCATAATCACTATCAGAAGAAGTGGGAGAGAAGATGTAAAACAAACGCAGAGCAATTAAAAAGTCCCTGTGAATGAGTCTGCCTGTTGCCTCCCAGTCTCAGGCCTCAGTAGGCCTTGTGATGTGCCCATGAGGCTGTGTGCACGCTTTTCCATTTCTGCTGTTATTCTTCATCTAGGCCTGAGACTAGAGTTTGATTGTCCAGGGAGGTAGCTGTCATTAGTAAGTGACCGTCTTTCTGCAGGATTCGACTTTTTCTGTTTAATTATCTGTGGTTGTAGTCGTTGAGCATCTTGGCCCCAGCATGAATGTTTTATGATGCATATATACCCCCTTTACACCTTCCTTTGCTAAGGACACTTTCCATGTATTCAGTTCTCAGTAATAATAGTTTTAAATTGTTCGTCTGTACCTGAAAAATAGTTTTCCACTTCCAGAATCCACCTGTCATCCTAATCCGGTTTTCTCAACCTCTCTTCTTCCCTTTATCCTTTCTCAGCATCCCTCCACCCCCACTGCTGACTGAGATGCCTGCAAATTCAATAGCATTCTATTTTCTCTTCTGGGCAACTTGCCAGGCAGACACTCAGGGGTCTGCGTTGCTTTGTGTTGGGAACACCCCCTCTCCTGCTTGCTGCATTCTTGCGGCCCTATTGAAATACCAGGTGAGTCCCAGCATAGTGCCTGAAACTGCATTTCTGGCTTGTGGGGCAGAGAAGGCACAATATAATTTGCCCAATCCTAAAATCTTAAAGCAGTTTATACACTGGGTGTGGGGATTGCTTTTTTTCTTCTAGAAAGTTCCCTAGGGCTATCGCATATAAAATCTTACTCTGAATAACATATTTGAACACATTGATAAAGTATTCCTTCATGCCTTGCAATTTGCCAGGTAAGGGACGAGGACTTGAAGAGGAAAGGAGGGAGTATTTCATGTTGCTATTATTATGTGGGACTATTATTATGTGGGACTTCAAGCAATGTTCACGCATTGCCTTGGCTCTTGAGAGCTCCATCAGCTGAAGATCAAGCATTTTTATCTCCTACTTTCCACAGTGTCATCCTGTTTGTCCTTGACTGTTGGCCTCCGTTCTGAGTCAGGGACATGGAAGAGATGTAAAGAAGGGAGGAGGTACGGGATAGAATGGGAAGTCAATTCCTGTTTCTTCCCCAGTGAAATGCTGCCTGTGCAGATCTAGGAGCCTCTCTGCGCACATGTCTCCTGCACCCACACTTTTGTTGACAAGAAGAAATAGTCAGAAATTTCATCTCTATCCAGCTTATATTCTGTCCGTGTTGGAAATTCTTTCCACTGATTGTAGAGCTCTAAAATTCTTAAGTGTCACTGGAGGGGGATCTTTAGTTTAAGAGAGAGGTAGGGAGAGGGGCTGGTTTGGATGTGCCTTTTGAGGTTTGTTATGAATGATCGATTCCAAGGAGAGAAAACCAGTTAATTCCAGGAAATTAATTAATTCAGTTTCTTAACTGAAGCAATAGTCTACCTATTAAAGGAGTTAAAAAAATAAATATGGGTCCTTTATGCAGATTCCTTTTTATTGAGCTAGTATAAGGAGACCCTCTTTTACTAGGAATTCTTTTCCTCTAACTCAGTTCACCTCCTTCACTTCTGAAATCTGACTTTTGTTTAACTGCTGGCTGAAGCGCCCTGTCTTCCTCTTCTTCCATCACTGCGAGCACTTTCCCTTGCTGGTGGCCGCCACGCGGACTCTGATAAACCAGCTGGCAGGGCTGCCACGTTAGAGGGACGGGGTGGAATTGACAAGGTGCAGCAAATTATTTTCATCTCCTGCTTCCTACTAAGCGCAGAGACTGTTGTTCCCTTACCTCTGCTTTGGATCTAGCTCTTTGAGCCTCAGAGTCTGAAAGTAGCTCCCGTGCTGTTTTGTGGTCTTAGGGATGACAGTTGCTGCTGTAAATTCATCTGATTGAGCCAGAACCTCTGGCCCGAGCCTGAACACACGTTCTGCTGTTTCCCCATTCCATGCCTGTATGTGGTGGTCTGAAGTGCGGCTCCCTTCCCGCCCACTTCTCTCCCTTCTCGCGAACCCTCTACGGAGTTGGCACTCTGCGTGGGCAGCAAAGAGAGCATCGCCACTTGTCCCACACCAGGCTGGCCCTGTTTCTTCTTTAGCTAGTGACGTGTCAGAGCTCACATGAGGAGTTTGCAAGGGCCCAGCTCACCTTCTCTGGTGCTACCATTAGATTTCACAAGAGGAAGTGTGGGGAGAAACTTGACCTTTTTGGATAGTATTTCTCTCTGGGCATTTTGGGAAGACACAGGCAGGCCTCAGGGCCACTGAAGTCTGCATATGGCCAGATGGTCAGCGTGTCTTCCATGTACCTCATTTTTGATTGAGAAAAACAGGGATGTAGATATGGTGCATGTCCATCACCTCTGCTGGCAACATTCTAGCCCTTCTGCCTTTGTGGATTTAGGCACAGAAAGGAGGAGATGGGAAGAGGACAAGGAGAGAGTGTAAGAAGGTAAGCAGAGACTGGCTTATATTTGCTCATGCATAGGGCAGGAATAGGAGGGCCTAATGTGATGTAATAGATTTTCTTATTCTCCTTTTGCTCTTGACTTGATTTTTTTCTAATTCTAGCTTGCTTATGACTCTTTGTGGCCTCAAAAGCTACCTTAGAACCTTCCTTGATAGGCAGTTCCAGCATTCTCTTACCCAAGTCCTGTTTCAAAGATGCTCTCCCAGAATACAGCTGGCCGTGCTTGTCTTTTGACTTGTGGTCACCCATGAGTTCACAGACAGGCTAGCGTGTCACTGCTCTTGCTTTAGATTTGCATCCCTGCCTGTGACTGGGATGGCAGGGCCACAAGACATAGAGGAATGCGTTCTTCTGGGATTCCCAGTTCCACAGAGCCTGCGATGAGACACATTCTGAGGAACAGCGTGCACAGCCGGCCACCAAAGGGCTCCCCACACAGCAGACACATACAACCCTCGTTGGTAGCGAATACCTGGTGAGACACACAGCGAGAGCCAGTAAAGGAATGTGGCATGTGCAGCTGTGTGTTCTGGTTGGTGTTAACCCTGGCGCTAAGGAGAAGGCTTCTGTGGTAAACCCACAGCATGAAACAACAGCTGCAAACAAAAATTTCTCAAGAGTGACGTAACTCATGGAAACATATATAAATAGTCATTGATGCCCTGAGAGAATAAATAAAAGATCAAAGTTGGAATAATGGAACGAAGAACCTTGTTTTCCTTTTTCTGCTTGAGAAAATCACCCAAGGACTAGAGATTTCAATATTCTGTTGTTTTCACAGATGAATGCAAATATGTATAATCCAAGAGTCAGATGGAGGCTTACTTGCTCCCTTGAGATCTATATAAATTTGTCTTTATTCTTCAAGTTTCATGGTCCATGGAGCTTTAAATCCTCGATTTCTGCTCCTTGTTAGGGTGGAGAGACAAAGTGGATGAGCACTGGTGTCCTTTTGACTTTCTCTGCGGCCACTGGTCTTCTTTGAAACTGCCTTGTGCTGCCCATGTGTGCCGATGGGGAACTCCCCTTTTCCCACAGGGTCATCAAGAGGAGTCTCATCGTATGACACGATGTCTCTGTCACCCTCTGGCCCTTTTGCCCTCTTTTGTAACCCTCCTCCTAGCCTCTCCCTCCTAGATTTCTCCAGGAAGCAGGAGGACTTCCATTTCTCTTCTCTTTTGCAGAGCGGCCAACCCTTCCTCCAGATTTCTTATCTCTCACTGGCCCCCCAATCCTATCAAAACTGTAAACAGAATTGAGGGACCTCCACTTAGTCTCTATGCTTGTAAGGAATCAGCTTGGGATGGCTAACACATAGATAAAAAATAAGTATATAACTCTTTATAATAAAAATCCCACCAACATGTGAGATTAGAAGCTATTTCCCTTTTGTCAGTGAGAAATCCTGAGTACCGAGCTACTAAATAAGGTCCTTGAGATGGTATATAACCGGTTCGACAACTTAATTGCCAGAGTGGAAGTAGTGATTCCAGTGGGTCCGTGGCCCATGATAGGCTTCACGTATCTGCACGTCAGCAAGACTTACTTGATTTGTTAACATGTCTGCAGTGCAGCAGACCTGTGTTCCCAAACAATTGGGTGAAGCTCTTTCTGGCTGAATGGCCACTGCCAAGGAGTGCCAGCTAGTGAGTCAGTGACAAGGAGGAAGTTTGCGCTGTTCCAATACTCCCGCTACCTCTGACAGCACTGGGATCTCACTGGGTGACGCTGCCTCACCTCCACTCTGGACGCGTGGGGTGGCTGGGGAAATGCAGGTGGAGTTCTTCCGCAACCATGCTGAAGGGCCTTGCCAGCCAGATTCTCCCTCTTCCTGCCGCGCCAGCCAGGAATCAGTTAGGACACCCAAGAGCAGCCAAGAGGAGCTGGTCTCCTCTGCAAGACAGCCATGTTGTTGAGGACACTGCCTGGCTCTGTTGCTCCCAGGCATGGCTCTTTGACTTCCTTTAGGTTCACACCCTTTGCCTAAGTTCCCAGGACAGATATCTCGAGTAGATGTCATGCTCTCTCCAGGCCTCTTTGCCTTGTTTGCCTTTCTTTTTTTTCCAATGTAAATGATATTTGGGGTCTGAGTGATTACAGCAAATGAACATAATAGATTAAAATAGGTGACATATTACTGATGAGGTTGATTGGAATCTGGTATTTTGGTTGCTGAAATCTAACTGCAGATCAAGTTCAGGAAGTGGTAGGAGCTGATGTGAGTTGCTAACAGTGGTCCCACCTAAGGACGAGCTACGGACAGACTTCAAAGAGAAGATTGTTGTTACACAGATGAGCAAATTGAGGTCCATGGTGACTCAGCCAGCCGCTGATGGGAGTAGCATTCAAGCACAAGTTCTGACTTCTTCCCTGATGCCATAGACAGTCAAATCTGTTGTCAAGGGAGACTGCCACAGACCAATGCCGGTGAGGACAGCTCTGGTCCAAAGCTTGTGGTAAACTCAGGTATAGTTTCAGTAGATATGGGCCTTGGGAATGTTTTAATTCAGGAGCAGAGGGAAAATAATTTTCCAGGGATAATTAAAATCAAGGAGGTATTCATGCATTGCAAAAGTCAACATAGCAAAGATGTCAGTTCTCCCTGAATTGATCTATATGTGTAATGCAAATCTTATCAAAATCCCAGCATGGATTTAATAGCCATAGACAGTCTCATTCAAAAATTTACATGTAAATGCACAGGACTTAGAATACCTAAAATATTTTGGAAAAAAAAAAAAAAAAGAAGAAGAAAGCAGAAGTAACCATCCTATCTGATGTTAAGGCTTGTTTTATAGTTCTAGTAGTAATCGAGACAGTGTGATGTGGCTGAAAGGATAGACACAGAGATCAATGGAACAGACTCGAGAACCTACGCGTAGACTCACATAAATATACTCAACTGGTTTTTGACAAAGTTGCCAAAGCAATCCACTTTTCAAAAAATGGTGCTGGAGCTATTGGATATCTAGAGACCAAAAAACAAGCAAGCAAACAACCCCGCTCTCCACCCCCAACCTAACCCTCATATCTTTCACAAAAACTAACTCAAGGTCAATCATAGACTTAAATGTAAAACTGAAAAAAATGGGAGAAAAATTCAGGTGAAAAGATGTTAGACTTGGCATCAAAAGCTTGACCCTAAAAGGAAAAGCTGATAAATTGGATATCAGATTAAACACTTGCTCTGTTAAAAGGATGTAAAGACAGACTTCAGGCTGGGATACAATATTTGCAAACCGCTTATATAACAAAAGGACCAGAGCTACGTAAAAGACTTTTAAAACTCAGTAGTGACATGAAACAATTCAATTAGAAAAAGAGGCAAGAGACAGACATTTCACTGAAGAGAATAGAGAGGTGGTAAATGAAGAAATGAAAATATATTAAACATCATTAGATATCAGGGAAATTTAACTGGAATGTGCAATAAGATGGAATGATGCGCCAACAGAATGAGTAAAATGAAAATAATAGTCATAATGCCAAATGGTGGCATGGAGTAGAGAGTTAACCTCTCATGTGTTGCTCTGGGAGTAAGATGCTGCAGCCTCACTAGAGAATAGTGTGGCAGCTGCTTACAAAACTAGACATGCACTTACCATCCACCCTAGGAATTGCACTCTTGGGTATTCATCCCAGAGAAATGAAGAATTGCATTCACACAAAAACTTAAATGTGAATGTTCATAGCAGCTTTATTGGCTCTAGCCCCAAAGCGGAAACAACCCAACATGCTTCAGTGAGTGAATGATTAAATCTGGTGGGCCACACCCACACCGTGAAACCACTTAGCAGAAAGGGCGCACTGTGGACAGGCACAGCTTGGATGTCTCACAAGTGCATGATGCTCAGTGAAAGGAGTCAGTCTCACGGGTTGGACCAGGCGATGCCATTTGCACAACATGCTTGAAATGGGAAAAAAATCATAGAGATCTGCTCAGGAAGAAGGGGCCGGGCTGTGGTTTATCTGAGGGTAACATGAGGGATTCTTCAGGTGGAACTTCTGTATCTTAACTGCTTTGACTGCAGGAGTCTACACATGTGAAAAAACTGAACACACACATGGTATATTCTGGGGTGCATAATGTGTTCCTGTGTATCATGCGTACCCACGTTTTTGGTCCAAGCTTTCAGGACAAAAATCTTTCATTTAAATTTTTTAATTCAAATTTTTATTTGTTTTTATTTAGGTACTTGTTTTTTGTATTATAAAGGAATTTTAGCATTTGTTTTTGAACATATTATGGTACAAGAAATTTCATGTAACAAATAATTACAAAACACAAGAGCAGGTATGAGGTTCAAGACGTTTTATGTACCAGTAACAGACTGATGACATTTATGTGTCATAGAAGGTCAGGAACTCTCGCCACTTTCAATGTCAGAAGCATTGTCTTCAGGTTCTGTGGTGTCATCTGAAGATCACTTTCCTCATCTGGTAGATAGCATCATCCTCAGTTCCATCCACTGCATGGCTGATGCCGCATTTTTAAACAATTTCACAACTGCTTCCTTCTTGACACCATTGCACGGTCTTAGGTTCCATCACAAACCTGGGTGAGGAATGCTTTCTGGATTCTGCCTGTAGGTGTGAATCGTCACCTGCTGACTGCATCTTTCTTCATGAGGGCCTGAAAGGGCTTGTTACTGACACCTTGAGAGGTTATCATTGGCTGGTGAGTCACCAGGTGTCACAGGAAGGGGGTCTTCAAGCCTGCTGGGAAGGCTTTCGCACTTCATGTAACATGGGCTTTGAAGTGATCAAAACAAGCAAAGCTGGTTTTTTAAATAATCTTCCAGGTCTTCATGACCAGACTTGGCTAAACCAGATTTTCATGCCTTCTTCGTTATCCATCCTTTTTTCAGGGTATTGTTTTGCATATATTATCATTATTGATTTTCAGAGTTACACTTTTAACTCATAAGCATAAATAAAATAATTGAAAACATTTATATAGATACGGAGTGAGTACTACCCATGTGTTATGTGAATCTTTACTTTTCCTCACAAATGTGGGCAAAAAAGTGTGCAGTATACACAGCAAAATATAGTCTCTCTCTCCATATCTGTCTATCTGTCTGTATCTGTATCTATGTCTCTATATATGAGTACTTATAAATGGGTAAAATCTGCATATAGCTGCTAGATTGTATTAATGTCATTTCCTGGTTGTGCTACTGTATAATAGTATGTATATAAATGTATAACTATTATACAAGATGCTGCCATCTGGGAAGCTGGATTAAAGGTATATAAGGCATCTTTCATTATTTCTTACATGTGAACCTGTAATTACCTCAAAATATAAAGTTAACAAACTCAAGCTAGTGACCTCCACAGTTCAGAGAGGACCCCAGTCAGCAGCTGGTGTAAGGACAGCTGTCGCCTGTTCCGTGGGCTATGTTGAGGCCAGCCCCACCTGCCTCCAGGGCACATGTTCTGTCTGTGTAATGCTACCCCCAGCTGACCTCCACCTCCTCCACCCTCAGGACTAGGCATCACAGTGTCTGGCAGATATGATTCCTTAAAGCTTCCTGAGTTCGTTCTGGTGTCCATTGTCTGTGAAGTCTCTTCAAGAGATGACTTATTCTGTTACAAGTAATTTTCACTGCTGTTATTTCATTATCACTATTATTTTAACTTGCTACTGAACTAAACTACAAAGCCAGATCACAAAGGATGAAAAATGATGAGAGCAATTTGCCAATGAATTAACAGCTGAATTCCTAACTTTTAACTAAAGGTGTAGAGATCCCAGATTCAAAGTTGACAGTATCAATGGAAAAGAATGGTGAGGAAAGTAATGACCACATCACATGGGCTGAGCATGTCCTAGAATAAAATACTGAGTTTCTCTTAAGCAGAGGAGGAAAAACTTTTGTTTTCATTTATTTACTTTCCAAAGCATAATGAAAACATCTGAGGTCAGGATCACATATCTATAATTCTCTAAGTCACTATAGTAAAACGAAACTGAGCAATTGTTTGGCATGAAAGTTCAAGGATTTCTTTCTCTGCTTGTCACCCAGAGTAGAAGCTGATCATAAAAACAGATATTTGGAAGTAGCACAACACATCAACAAGGATTCCTCGGCGTCTTTCCCAAGATCGTAGAGAGACTCGTAGGTTGTGGGCCATATTAGAAGGAACGCAGAACATGTCAGTTATTTTCCCAGTCTTTCCTCCTTAAATCGTGTAAGTGTGCTGGGTTTGTTGGCATTCAGCATCCGCGGAGTTCACTCACAGGGTTAATCTGCTCTATTATATGGCTGCATAGATATCCAACCACCATCAGAAAAGTAGAGAATAAATAAAGCCAAAGATTGGGCCCACACTGTGTGTGGCATCTGAGGTTAAAGTCGCGTGCTACTTCTGTAAGATGGCGAGGGTGCTGCTTCTCACCGCATCCTGAGGAAATTCTGCAGATAAAAAATATCTCCAGGAAAAGTATATCAAACCATGAGTAACTTCCTAAATGATCCACCCTACCTCATGGGGCTGTGTTAAATATAAAATCACAGTCCCTGACACAGAAAAGACACTTGTTCTTTGTTAACTGTTACTGTTGTGGTAACCGTTATTGTTTTTGAGCACCAGAGTTTGAGGGTGAGGAGGGCAGCACTGAATAGCCTCATTGCCTCCTTGCTTATTCTGGTTCCAGGATATTGGAGCTGGGATAAGATCTCGAAATGGCGGGGTCTAATCATCACTCTCTAGACATTCTCTCAGGATATGTGGAGGAACAAATATAGCAGATGAAACATAATCTCCCCCCTCCCTTTGCAGAGTCCTGTGAATTTGACAGTTCTTGTTTATATCATTAGGAAATCCTGTGTTTAAATGTTTTAGTCACATTAGCCTGTACTCAAACCAGAATTAGCCTGTAACCAAACCATAATACTCAACTAAATATATTAGATATGAGCTGGTCAGTGAAAGAAGAAGTAATGTAAATGTCTGTGAAACACAGAGATGTTCAAAATCTTGTAGTCAGTAATTTTGTGTTACCCTCTTGCTTCTAAAATGGAAGTTTTGTGAAACAGAGATGGCATTAGATGAGGGTGTTCTCATAGTTAAGTGGCTAATGATGTATCCTCACTCCTGGGCCTCTCTCAAAATTATTTCCTTAGGCAACTAATGCGATGGCTCTTTGATGTACAAAAACATACCTGTTTTCCTTTATGCTGAACTCTTATGTCAACACATCTCACCTACCAATCTGCAGTAGGTAATGCTGCCCTTGGCCCAGTAGCCAGAGAAATGACTCTATAAACAGTTTGAACCCAGTCAAAGCAGATGCTATGATTTCATTATGTTGGACCTCTCTCAGCTCTACCCAGTGCCCGGTGCCGCCACTCTCCCTGCCAGACAGTTCTATCTCACAGTGTCAAACTGAATTGGCAGACACAGCTTTATTGATACTGCCTGCTGGAAATGACCCCCTTACCAAAATGTCTGGTTCTTAGAAACATGATTTAGTTTATCCTATAATATCAAATGTGAGCAGAGGGCTTAAGAGTAGGTTTTAAATGACCTATGTTTTGTTCACTTGGCCATTGCTAAATGGATAATTCTGAAAAATTAACTGTAAGTGAAACGTGTATGTAACTTCAGGGAGCAGAGGTGAATCGTGGTAGGATGGGCTCCCACATTCGCATGGACAGAGAGGCTACATGAGCTGAGCCTCTTTAAACACCAGCAAGAACAGAAGGTTGGTCAGTGTGGAGGCTCTTGGAAGGAAATGAAGGGTAAGGTTACCCTGCTGAGGCTTGGGTATGACTCAGAGGCCAGGGAGAGAGGTCTGGAGTCGATGCAGAGCAGGCAAATGTTGCTCTCAATGAGCACTTACTGAGAAGCTTCTGTGTGTTCCCAGGGTTCTGAGGAAACAAAGATGAATGGACACAGCCCCACCTTGCAGGGATTTGCAGTTTAGAGTAAATGATAGATGTGAAAGTGGAGTCTTAGACTAGTAGGGCAGAATTTGCAGAGATATGGAGAAGAAAAAAAGCTTAAGCACAAACACAGTCAGAACCCAGACTAAAGGCAAAGGGATGGCAAGCAGCTCTTTTAGGGACATTTGGGCATTATGATTCAATGGTTTAGTCGTTTACACTCCCAGTAAATCTTTGAGACGAGAGATGTCAAGACTGCAGAGTTTAGCAAATAATTATTTTCAGTATAAATATGTCCTGTGCAGTACTCACTGTTGATCTAAGCTACAATTTAACTGGGCATCCTGTAGTTTCTCTCCTATGGCAACCCTAGGAAAAATTCTCTTTAACCATCCTGTTAGAGTTTCAGTGACTCACTTCCTCGAACAAAGTGAGAACAAGTTGCGGGTACCAGCTGAGAGTTCAGCCGGGACCATAGAATGGGCAGCTTTGATTTGAGTGTATGTATGTATTAGGTACTTGAGAATGGCCCTCTGCAACATTTAAATATCATACACGAAAATATCTCCTTCCAGTAAATATCCTTATAGAGAAGAACCCTATAAAATGAAATTTCTGCTGAGCTCTAAAACGTTCTTAGCAATAGGATTGGGTTTGGGCGGGAACCAAGCATAAAGAACTAAACATAATAAAGAATATCTTCCAGATTGGCTTACTTCTGTCATTGTTCCTAAATATCATCTGTCCTCAGAATGGATGTACTGAGTTGTGTACTGTTTTCAAGAGAATAAGGGAAGTGGAATCTTTGGCGTCAAAGATTCCAGTCACCTGCCACTTTCTATTTCCAGCAAAAAGCTACTTAGTTCCCCAACCACTTGCCAGCGCAAAACAAAATAAAACGAAGTCATCAAAGATTCCAGCAGACTGAGAAAGGTGTAGGGTGATGAGGATTAAAGGGTAGTTGTGCAGGGCCTTTGACACCAGTTTCTTTCTCCTAGTGCACTTACGGAGTTCTTTCTGCTGCTTTTACTACAGAGAAACCTGACTTCAGGTCAGTTTTGTTACTAACTCTTAAAAGGTGGGGCTATGATTTAGAGCTTTGTAATTTGTGTTTAAAAAAAAAAATCCATAGTCACAAAATCATTTGGAGCCTGGGGCATTCGTAAGAGTTTGGGTTTTTGGTGAAATACATACTAAATGCTCAAAGGTATGATTTAACTCAGGAAAATGCAAATCACAGTACAAGAACTTAGAGAGGAGACATGGCATGGGAAACCATCTCTTGGTGGCATGCAGCAGAAATCCTTCAAGAAAACTCCAGTGAAAAGGGGTTTATTTCAGGTGATTCTAAAGATATTTTGAGGCATACTTGCTGTAACAAGAAAGCTTGAAAGCTCCTCTATCCCTCCATCCGCCCCCCAACCCCACGCATGTGCGCTTGCTTCACTCTTAGCAAAATTAAGTCTGCTCCTTAGTCTGTTTACATGACCTTCTGAGAGTCCTACACTTGTGGCTAAACAGCTAGAATGTTGATGTCTAAGTTCAAGCATCCATGAAGGAGGCACTGAGGGCTTGCTTTTAGTCAGGTGTCCGGCAGTAGAATGTGGGAAGGTTCCGTGACTCCCTGTCCCCTGAGCAGGACTCTGAGCCTGGAGATGGGCAGAGATTTGGACCGAGCAGCCCTGTGACCTGATGATTTAGATGCTTCCTCTTGTATATTTTCCTCTAATTGCTTCGAGTCTAAATATGGGGCTGACATTGTGTCTCCTTTTTTTTTTTTTTTTTTAATATATATGCCAACCTTTGTATGTTTTTGTCAAGTTCTAAATTCACTGAGTAAATCCTTTGGAACATTTGGATTTGATTATGGGTTATGAGGTTTTGATGTCTGCTAATCGTACCAGGGACAGTATTGCGAGGATGTACTGTACCTGAGATCATTTTAAAAAAATGTTTACATCTATCTTGGATTTTCAAGGTCCTCTCTTCCATCTAAACTGCAAGCCCAGATTCTCTTCAGCTGACCACTTTGTGAAGGTAAGGAAGGAGGGAGATAGGTATTTTCTTAGAACGACTGCTGTGTCCCAGCCAGAAAGGACAATGTCCCGCTATCAAGGTGATTGGGGAGGAGGGACTTCTAGGTGATGCCTTAGATGAACCAGGGGACATCCAGTCAGGTCGCCTCGCAGTCTCTTTTCTGAAGCAGGTCTGATTTAGTGGTGACACCAGTGCCCCATCCAAGCTCCCCTTTGGCCTTAGAGACCCTCCAAAGTCTGCCGGGACTCAGAGCAGCGCTTGTTGATAGTGTTTGGTGCGGGGAGGGCCAGGCTCTGTCAATTAAACTTGCTAATCAAAAGCTTGAGGCTTAACAAAGGACTTTTCACTGAATAATTGGTTATAGCAATTGAGTTTTCTAGAGATAATTTTTTTGGCTTTTGCTCAAGTTGCTCAAGTTGCCTTCAAATGGGAGGAGACAAGAGGGAGTAGAGATGTTCTTGTCTAGGCTTCCAGTTAAGCTTTTAATTTACACTGGTTAGCTATACCTCTGGACGCTCCCACAGCATTATCTGTGAGATAGCGGAGAGAAAAAAATGGCATTCTATTTTCTGCACCCTCTTCTCCTTAGATCTTGCATCTTCATTCAAAAGCAATCAGGCAGGCAGGTGAAGGGATTGGAAAAAGGATGACTTTTAATAGCTTTTGAGATCAAGATCCAACTACCTCCTTAAAGGCTGGCCCACACTTCTCTGATATCCAGTGTGGTATATTTTCAGTTCCACCTTGTGTCTTATACGAATTTCACATTTTTCAGATTAAAAATATTTTTTTAAAAAGGGAGTAAAGTATTTGGAGGTGGCATAAATAGTGTAGAATACTCAGAAAAGCCCACCCAATTCATTCTATCAGTCATTTAGAACACAGCTGGCCTCCTGTACAAGTCTTCAGTCTCTACAAAATCGAGCATAGAGTGGTCTCTGTAAAGAGTATCTGCAGGAGCCGTGCTGCTCACTTGCGAATGCCGGTGATTATTTGTTGGACTCTCTCATCTTGCTTCCCCAACTCTTTCTCTTAAAGGGCCTTAGGTTGGGAGTACATCACTCTGATGCTGGAATCTTAATTGGAGAATCAAAGACAGCTTGAAGGACAAGAGCTTCGTGGCAGAAATGAAGACCAAAGTATGAGGAAACATATAGGGAAGGGGCAGAGTCTGGTGCCTGGAGAGGTGGGATGGTGGGGTCATGGGGAGCTGGTGTTAGAATTCAACATGGAAGCGTCCTTTGAGAACATTCAAGGCCAATGGTGCTCAGCTGCAAAGTTCTAATAGTGTCAGCTCGTGACTTCAGCAGCAAATAGGGTGGTGGTTGGGACTGTTGGCATTCCCTGAGGAGTAGCCAAGACACAGACAGGGTTTCTGTGGAGGGGAAGCACGCTGCTTCTTCACACTGTCCCGTGATAAGAGATGCCCTGATATTTTGAGCCCGGGTGTCATGGATTCCTTCGACTCTGTGATGGATCCATGTAACTCTTTAGCAGGAAGGAAAGAATGGACTGCTGATTACACAGCAGTGATGTTGGAAGCACTGAGGTGAAGGGTGAGGATCTCTGTTTGACCTCGACCCTGCAAAGCATATATCTTCCCACTAAACTGTGTGTGTTCTGCTTAAGAGCATACCCCTGATTTAAGGAGACAAAATTGGTGTGATTTTGCTTGAGTTCTGAGGAGTCTGGAAACAATGGGTGTGTATCAAAATGCTTGATTCCTCACTTCACGGGTAGAGTGGGCAGAGGTGGTGACTGGCCCAAGCACAGGTCAACGGAATGACTGGGATGAAAGCAGATTCTCTGAGGTTGGTCCTACCCAACAGAGGAGGAGGAGCAAGAAGGAGGACCAAATCAGAGGTGCCATAGGAGAGCCAAGAGTCAGACGGCAGGGATAGCCCCAAGGAACATGAATCCAGAGGTCAGAGAAGGAACTGGCTTAGGACAAGAGCCGGACTGGGTGAAGACAGAACACAGGGTGGAGGGAGGTGATGTGGAAGGAAAAGGATGTGCTACCAATTGCTAAAATAATCAGGAGTTCAGTTTACTCATTAGTGTATCATCAGTCATTCAAGAAGTGTTCATTTATGTATTCAATACATACTTAGTTGATGAATATGTCCCAGCTTCTGTGCCAAAGTCTCGAGACACATACTGGCTGGATGTAAGCACTCATGTGGTATGACCGCCTGCAGACTCGAAAGAAGGTTGTAAGAACACGTAGGGAGGGCACTTCAAGAGTCTTGGGAGAAAAGGGGAGCTATCCTAGTGGTAGAGAAAGCAAGACCGAAGCCCAAGAGCAAGGTGGAGTTGGCTTGAGGACGTTCGTTTGGGCGAAGGCAGCAGCGTGGGTCGCACACGTGAAGACTGGGTGGTAAGAGAGAGCACAGTCCCGGGGGAAGTCACTCATGTTGAGCCTGATGCTCTGAGAGTGTGGGGTGGCCGTAGTGGGGAATGAGGAGTCAGATAAAGGCAAGGGCCAGAATCTGAAGGACCTTCTAGGCCTTGGTAAGGATTTACACATTGTTCTAAAGCCATGGAAATAAAAGAAGCTTCTGAGCTGTGTCAGGTAAGATCACTCCGGTGGCAGGTTGCATAATTCCAAGCAAGGATGACATCAAACTGGACCTGGCAGCTGTCAGTGGAGCTAGAGACAAACTGGAGAAAGATGTTGACTGTCAAAGTGACAAGACTTGGTTACTTGCCAGAAAGATGTGGGAGACAGAGGAGCCACAGGTGAATCCTGGGTTTCTGGGTCAGTCAGTGGTGGGTAGCGGGTGGTACCGTCATTTACTGGTTTGGGAAAATAGAAGGAGCCCTCCATTTGGGATGGAGGGCAGTGAGTTCAGTTTTGGAAATGTCAGGGTTGAGGGCTGGTGGAGCCTGTCTGGGTGGGTGGGTGAGCCTGTTCACAGCACTAAGCAGAAACTTGTTGTCAGTTAACGTTGGTTATTTTTCTTCATGGTACTGGATGAATCTTAAATGAGAAAATAAGAAATTGGGCTGGAATATGCCAGAAAGATAAACCTTGAGTTAGAATCTAAATGTATGGTAATAAGATTTAGCTTCTGAATGCAAAGAGACAAACAAGATCTACATCTCTCAGTGTAATAAAAATAAGTCATGGGATTTCACTTGCACCAATGGTTCTTGTTTAACGAATTCCTTGACATGCTTCTTTAACAAAGCAATTGCTTTTGACTCTGTTTGGGGAAATTCCTAGAGGGCATGCCCAGAGATGGTGTATTGCTCGAAAGATTTGCCCTCTCCTGGGCTCATGCACCCCTGTGCCTCTTTCTCCTTCCTGGGTCAGTCTCTCACTGTTACCAGGATGCTGCCTGTCTCAAACCCCGGAAGAAAAGCCATCTGTTGAGATACAGATTGTTTTCAGCCACAAGTCATGCATCGCTCTTCTAGCCAGGGCCTGCTGTCGCCTGTAGAATTTTTCATAGGTGAAGGCTTAACTTATGTTCCGAATTAGAGGTTCTCATCTGCCTTTGGCAAATTACAGCACATGCAAAGTAGAAATTCCCTCCTGGGTGATCTTTGAAATATTTGGAATGATTTGTTCAGATATCCTACTATCCTTTTTTTTTTTTTTTTTTTTGCTATTATCATTCAGTCTTCAAATGGAAAAGTGTGTGTCTGTGTGTGTGTGTGTGTGTGTGTGTGTGTGTGTGCATGTGCACAAACGCATGAGTGTGTTGTGATGTCTTTGTTTCAGGTTGTGGCATACCCAAATTATTTTCCACTTTTTCATTGGGAACTTTCTCTTTCTCCAGAAGGAGGAAAATCTTATAGTGAATATACTTTATATTTAAGATTTTGTAATGGCCTGTTTAAATATGCTTTAAAGTTTGTGTTCTCACCTAATACATTTGTAACTTTAAACTTTTAAAGAGAACAATTTTGTGTGTAACTCAGTATTGGGGATACCTGCTAAGCAATAATTCCATTGACTAGTTTTAAGTTACATAAAAGCTCTAGTTTTAGGAGAAAAATAGGCAAGAGTAAACGGGGGCCGGTTTAGGAGAGAAATTCATGTTAATGGCAGGTCAGTTTGTGGGTTCATACTACAGGTACTAAGAATTTGTGGTGTTTATCTGAACTCTGCCTGGATCAGAGAGGCTCCATTTTTTGAGTGGGGTCCAGGGCACACTAGCAATGAACAGGTAGCGAGGGATGAGTATGCCAATTGGATGGGAAAGTTCTAGACAGCAGGAATTTCCTTTTATAGAGTAATTAAAGTATGCTCCAGAAGAAGATCTTTAGAAAACTTAACATTTGTGGTGTATCTAAAAGCTCCGGCAGATTGTAGCTATGAGATTTTGGAATGGCCTGAGACTTGATTCTGGAGACTAAAGTGGAGTTCAAACGAACAACCTGTGAAAGTCCTTCAAAGGGTCTCCATCCCCTTTGGAGAAAGTCCCACTTTCTTAAAATGCAGCTGGAGTTCTTATGATCGCGTTTGCCATCTCATTTTTTGCCATCCTTGTCCATCTCTTCCATATTATGGCATTTGTTTCTTGAACGTACCATGTTCTCCACTCCCCTACGCAGCGTGGGCTTCATATTGACTTCTTCCATGCCTGCCAAACTCTCCCTGGGCCTTAAAGAGTTAGCATCGATGTTACCTTTCTCCCTAAAACCTTCCTGATCTTTGTCTGTGCCCTAGACTCTCGCGATCCTTCCCTTTCTAGAGCACTTACAACACTATTGGAATTACTTGTGTATCATCTGTCTCTCACTGTATGGAAGGGTCTTAGGGGCTGAGGCAATGCCTGTCTGCTCGGTATTGTATTTCTAGTCTCACATTGAGCAGGTGCTACAGCGACCTTGGTTGAATTGAGTTGCTGAATGAATGAAAATTTGAGAAAAAGATGCTGATTTATATTTTTTCAAAATTTTCTCCATCTGTGTAGCCTATTCAAATAAACTTTGATGAGAACATTAGGCAATGTTATTCTTAGCTTTTAAAATAAAAGTTTTTGTGAAAGAAAATCATTTTTAATGTCATTCTCCATGTAAATTCTATGATAAATTCTTTGGAATAAACATCAAGTTTGATTCCTATGATAGTGGGGAAGGTTACCTTCATGAAACCAGTCTGACTTAGAAATAGATAACCTTGCTGCCTTTTTCAAGGTCACGTGGTAGTTCAGTGATGACTCATACCTCTGTGTTCTTATTTGTAAAAGAAGTATATGCTGACTTACTAAATATTGTTGGGTGAATAAAATGGAAGTATGATTATAAAGGATTGGCTGTGGCAGCTGGAACATACTCAACGCGATGTGTAGTGATGTCTGTATTTATGAGCATAGTTATGTCTAAGACTGACCAGAAGCCTTCCCGTGGCGATGTTTCTAGAGAGAAGTAGGAGTTCCCAGTGCTTAGACTTGCTTCCTGCTCTTCTGAAGCATTTCTCTGCTTGCTTGTGTGTGCGCGTGCACCTATTATGCTCCGGCGTATGCGGCACAGGCTGTGTTCAAACTGATACAGAGCTGGAAGTTTCCAAAAACTTTCCCCTTGTCATCTGCATTTCCATCATGTTGCTATTGATCTTATCAGGTAATTCAAAGCATTGCTTAGATGTTAATGACACCTTTAAGCTTATTGGTTCAGAACTCTGCTTGGAGGATTTAAAATTTTGAGGGCATGTGCCCAATGATATAAAGCTCTAAATAATAAATTAAAAGATAGTTTAGAGCCCTCCTTACAGCCATCTGTGTTAACATCCCATTACAAATTAAAATACCCATCTTGACACAAGTTTAATTTTTCCGCAGCACCTGTTCGAAAGGCAGTGTACTTTTTTACATAATAGAAATGGCAAGACATTGAAAATATTTCACTGTGCTGGAAAGTCAATTATATTCCAGAATAAATTTTCTCCATGGGGAGAAGAGGTAGGTTCTATGTAATGGAGATTATCAATCCCCAAACAAAAACCTCAAATAACACATAAAAGGATCACCCACAGATTTCTTCTTCATTCCCTCTGTTATTATTTTTAAAAAAGTCAGTGATGAGTCCCCTTTGGTTTTCTTCTTAAATTTTACAGAATCATTATAGAAATAGAGGGGTGACCATTTAACAAGTATTGAATTCTGAAAAAATAATAGCAAAGCTTCCATCTTAAATCATCCAGAGAAATAGGAGCAATTTCTACCCAATCTTGTGGATTAGACAGCTTTTTTTTTGTACAATCCATTTTCCTCCATTCTGACTACTCATTTTATAAGTAATTCTGTCAGTATGGATGCATGACGCACTAGCATTTCAATATTTCTCCTACCAAGTCAGATGGCATCAGGCAATTAATGATGTTTTTGACATGGAAGATGGACATCAATACTAAGATAAGAGAATTTTGGTTTGCAGTGGCTGTGCCATTTTCTAGGAATCACTTACTGTAACTGAGCAGCACAAGAAATGCCAGTGTTTCCTTAAAATAAGACCATAGTGAGCCTGTCACAAGAAACGGAAGGATTTCTCTTCCTTCCTGGTTTTCTTTTAAAGACACCTCATAAAACAAAGACATTGCCAGAAACCTTTGGCTGCTGCCTCTTACTTCATGAAAAGGACAGCTTAACTGAAGTTCCAAAACTTCTTTCCTTTTTCATCCAAAGATCACCTCTACCCCCTGGGAGGGATGTCGGAGGAAAGATTTCTGCTTTCTAGAAGACTTAGAGCATGATAATCATCTGTCTCCATGTATTTTACATTCTACTTTGGGTACATTAAAAAGCCATAGATGCGAAGTATGTAATATATATACCTTGCTTCCTTTCAAATATAGGTAGGGTGAAGGCACGATGGGTAAATTTGGGGTTGGATGGAAGGGGAGGCGGGATTTAAATACATATCCAAGCAGTTCTAATATCAGTGAAACTGTCTGTTGCATTATCTAAGGTACTGCTCAGATCATCACTTCTATAGAGTGACTGCCAGATACCTCCTAATGTTTATTTCTGTTTCTTTCTGCACTCGGGCAGTTTTTTATCCCTTCAGTGTCCTCTGCTCTAAAGGAGCTGGAGGGCAGAGAGGGGCTTGTGTTTTGAGTTTTCCATGGTCTGGATTTGAGATTGCTGAGTGGGGAGGTATGGGTGAGAAGAGGCTGGAAATCAGAGAGAGACATGCCAACCTTGCAGCTAAGCATGAACCTGATACTCAGCACAAGCAGGGGCCATTTAGAATTTTCTGAACTAGTGATACGATAAGATTTGAGCTGAACATTACTGCTAGCTCTGGGTAGTAGGAATGTGGGTACTCATTTTATCATGCTTGGTACTTTTTATATTTTCAAAATGTTCATGTTGACTCAAATGAAATAGATAAATAGAGGTCACTATGGCTGTTGGGTCATAAAGGGGTTAGAGGAGACGAAGTGCCACTGCTGTGGTAGGGTCCCAGTGGGAATGGAGATGTGTTCGTCTATCCAGGCAGATATACCAGGTCGAGTTGGGACTGGACGCGGAGGAAGTGAGGCACAGTCGTGTTTCTGCAGGTGTCAGCTAGTTGAGTGATGGTCCGCACAGGAAGACAGGTGGAAGGTGAGTACATTCCCTTGGGACAGTCTGAAGTGTCCACGATTCATCTTAGTAAAGATGCCTAAACAGCTATTGGGTATTTTAATCTGTAGCTCAGAGGAAAGTTCTGGACTGCAGATCTAGATCAGGGCATTGTCAGTCAGTAGACACCATAGGAATGTGTGGGATCACTAAGGGAAGACAGGGAGAGTGAAAGATGGGCAGGGTGGGGCATGGCCCTCTGCAATGGTAGAGGAAGAACACTTCAGAAGAAGTGGATGAAGGGCTTATTGTTTGATAAAAAAGGCACATCATCAGTTGTGCCAAAGAGATCAAGTGAGATCATTCAGAAAAGTCGTTTCTGATTGCATTTAGCAATAAGTAGGTTTGCGGGAGGAGCCCTGCTGGTGGAATGAGAGAGGAAGAAACCAGATAATCAAGCTGTAATATGATTGATATTGCTCCACGTGCTAACAATAGCTGTATATTTGAGGGCCTGCTCTGCGCCTGGCACGATGAGATGCTCTTTATCAGTATTTCCATGCTTTATAGACACAAAAACTGAACATACAGAAATAATGTTAATTTCATTTTACTTAAGCAAACTGAGATGTAGCACAGTTAAATACTAAGCCCATGACCACACAAATCAAGTTCGGGAGAAAGATGACCCAGAGTCAATCCGCTTTAATCGCCAATTCCTAACCATATTGGAGAGGAGCACCTGGAGGCAGGGAGCATGGACTCAGCTCTCAGCAAGCTGGAGTATGATGTAGAAGAGAGGACTATACAACCTAAAGGGCTAGCCCGTGAAAAGGAGGGGTTTTGTTTGCCTTAGTGTTTACTTTCAAGATGGAGTAGCTGAAGATTATTTGACCGTGGATAGAGAAAGAACTGATAGAAGGGGGAGGTCAGATGTCTGAAGAGGGAAGGGTTGATCTACAGGGTAAGTGTCCCGAGAAAATGGCATAGGATGGGATGGGAACCAGTGTGTCCCACTATGTGATCCCTGAGTGATAGCAACAGTGGGTCCCAGGGAAGTGAGCTTGGAAGTAAATGGTTGGGAATTCTTGCCTAATGGCTTCTATTTTCTGAGAAAGAGGAAGTGAGGGGCTTGCCTGAGTAAAGTTAGGGGCAATAAGGTAAAAGCTTTGAGTATGAAGACTGGCATTTGTACATGTGGATAATGGAAGGGAGAGCTGGCCCAAGTAATGTAGAAAGACTCCAAGCAGCAGTGAAGGACTATGGAGGCTGAAGATGATGAATTTATAGTGAAACCGATGTGCAGGAGAGAAAAGCAGAATCTATGCTGGTGCTTAGGAAGTATTTGTTGAATTATACCAACTAGGACAATGATAGATAGATAGATAGTGTTGAATTTCCAATGACCTATGTCTTCTCTGAAGTTAATTTGTTAGAAAAATAAATAGCACATCAACTAGTTGTTAGTTCTTTTATCATAAAGGGAAAGGAAAAAAACCTCACAGAGCCAGAGATGTGAGTTTGATGGAGGTTTAGATGTCAACTAACCTGACACTCTCTCTAATAAGTTTGTGTTCTGTATTACTTTTCTCTGCTCCTCCAGTGCTGTGAGTCTCATAAAACTGAGGGAAGACATGAGAAGAAAGAGGAAGAGTGAACAGAGTGGGGAGGAAATGGGGAGGGGCAGAGACAAGGAGAAGGAGATGCTGATGTGGCTTTGGCCTTCTGGTATACCCGGCATTGTTAAGAATGCCAATATTCTGTGGGCTTGCTGGCATTTCTTTCTCTGGATTTTCATTTTGTGGAAATCCTCCTGGGTCCTGGTCAGTTCATGCTGTGACTTTGTAGTTCACAGCATGACTGACAGCTTTGCAAACCAGGCTTGATGTCTGACCGACAGCTACATCTCTCCTGCTAAGTGTTGGATCTGAACTTGTGCAGAGCTTGGCAAACCCCAGCGCAAGGATTCTTTCTGCCCTTCAGTCTTGTCCGGACTTTCTTTCTTCCCCTTTTATCTAATTCCTGGATGGCATTCCATGCATCGTTTTCTTGACAGGAAGTGTTGGAGCCCAGCTGAAAATCCAGGTGCACTGGGTGGCCTTGATTTGAATGAACTGTGTTTTAAAATCACGGCCAGATGACTTTGAGGGTGGACACCCCAGATCCTCCTTCATGGAGATCTGTTCCTCTCCCTAGGAGGACAGAGTCACTTGTTGGCCATGGAGACAATTCATTGGGTACTTTCAATCTGGTACCTAATGGGTCATGTCACCATTCACAACTGGTTTTAAGTTATGGCCTCCGAGAAGTCAGAAAAGAGGTGAAAGATAAACAAGAGTTTTAAACCAAAATGCCTTAGTTCTTGATGAATTCTTATGTATTAGGGCTGTCAAGAGTGGGAATTCAGGGTCACCAATACGTTTCAGGATACAACCCTTTTTTCTCTCTGAAGTTTGCAAGCAGATCACCCATTCACTTCACTCATTCATCACCCAGCTATTGAATGCCTCCTGTGTTTTAGTCACTGTTGCGACAAACTCTTTCCTTTCATGTTTGCATGGGCAGACATTTCTGCCTGTGATGAAGACCCAAGTATTTGGGGAAAAATAATTAAAACTCCTTTTCACTGAGCTCCTTCCATAGTTTACTCTACATCATCTCCAGGTTTCATCTAGAGCACATCTTGGTTCGAAGTATGGAGTTCATTTTAGACATTTAGAAAGCCAAGGCTTGGACATGAAAAGTCATTTGCCAGCAAGTGGCAGGGCTGAATATGAACCTTTTTCTGTCTGTCTTCAAAGCTCATAGTCTTTCCACAGTTGAGCTGCTGAAGTAGAAAAACAGAAATAAAGTGAATGCTTCAATTTTCATTATATCCTCAGAGAATTGGATGTTAGCTTTGGAAGCAGCTGTTTAGTCCCTTTAGATGAGGGTTACACTGGGATTATTTTCTTAGCAGCAAGACTTATAGTATATGAAGGTACAGACTGGCAAAGCATTGTTTAGTTGGGAGGGTAAATTCGAAGACCTCATTTACAGGGAAGGCGTGACTGGGGAGTTGTTAGGGAAGTTGAAAAGCTGTGTGGGTTATAAATCTTCATTTTAACTCACTCTCTCATCCATGTGACACCAGTCATAATTGATGTGAAGTGAGATGTCCACCAGAAGGAGGGAGAGTATCATCTTGGTGAATGCTCCTGGGGTCATTCTCATCTGTCATCACTTTAACTCTCAGGTATTCTCTGCAAAGTGGAGATGAAGAGATGCAGCGGGAGGGAGGTGCGGGAACTTGGCCCAAGTTAGAGAAAATTCAAGATTTCAACTCAAGTCTGCCTGGCTCCAAAGTCTGCTTATCTGGCTCTTTTACCAGACTAAAATGAGATGAAAGGAACTGTTTGGGGCAGAGGAGAAGGGAGTGCGTGAGGCGGTCAGATCTTGCCTCAAATGGAGGCAAACCCATTACTTAACCTGGACTTGTGCTGTTTTCTCTTTCATTTCAAAGGCGTGCTTATTTACTGTGCAGACTGACTTTAGCTACATGCAGCCTTTGTGAATTTCCTTATTTGTTATTGCAACGCTCTGTAGGTCTTTCTCCAGAAACTTGACATCTGGCAATGCTTAAAGCCATGAAGAGCACCGCGTATGGGGACGGGGGCTCACCTGGAGCCTGGGGCCTTCTGGAGAGCTGTGCTTACTTGAGAAAGGCCCTCAAATGCTTTTGGCCTAAGTTCAAAAGCTTTTAGTATCTTTTCTTTAAATGGGAAAAAGAATTCTCACTGTATTCTTTCCCTCGCTTATTCATTCATCCGTTCAGTCACTCGTCCTGTGCTGCAAGAGGGAATGAAGGTGGGTAGGAGGCAGGCAGAAAAAGAGAGGGGGAAGAAGCATTTTATTGTATTTCTTTTTATTTAGTTGTTCACACCAGTTGCTCCCCTTGAACTCAGGTGTATGTGTCCTGTGTCCTTCAGAGCTGATTGACCCAACCTCTGCTCCACCAGGGGGCACTCAGGGCCTCATTCTTAAGGAAATTACAGTCTAGTGAGGAGGCCAACCATAAGCAATAAGCCAGCACGAGTAAGATTATTTGCACAGTTTCAATTTCCATAGAGGAAAAAATAAGCAGGGTCATTGGAGGGATGTCACGGAGTAGGGGAGAACATTTTAGATGGGATGGTCAGAAAAGGTACCCTGGGATTATGTATGAACGACGATCACAGCAAGAGAAGAAAGTGGTAGAGGGAAGTGCTTCCAGGGAAAGAAAAATAAACCCATGCTTGAAGGGTTTGAGGAATGAAAGGAAGACCTTGGATGATTGAGGTCAGGACCCAGTGATTTCTATGAAAATGTTCTGTATATTTTAAATAATTATACAAAGCCTGCTTACTGCTTTTATTTCCTTTCTTCTCATCTCCTTTTCTTCTTCCCTCCCTCCTTCCTTCCTTCCTGTATGTCTTCTATACCAGTGCTTCCAAAATTCTGATTTAAAGACACAAACAGTGGTTTTACCTTTAGTTTTTGAATTCCAGTCAGCTCTAAACCGGTACTTTCATAATTCTTGACTTCTGTTCTTTCCAGGTGGGCTGCAGTACGCAGCGGTGACCGCACCTGGAATAGCATTTCCTGCAGAACAGGGTGTTTGCTTGTTTTCCCCATCTGCACCCACAGACCTGGTTTTTTGGGGGTACTTGACCACTTAAGAAACTCTGCTGACCCATGAGATGACTGTCACTGTGCCAAGGAGCACAGAGAAGACAGCAGTTCACTCTACCTAGTTAGTCTCAGTGAAGACCTGGAGGAGAGGGTGATATTTAGGATGAATTGACTTTGAAGGTAGAATAGGAGGCTGCCATGTAGATGAGTGAAAGCGTTCAGAGGAAAGGGGTCTGTAGTGTTATCTGCTTTATTTTGCTATGTGTCAATGTGTCATATGAAAAAGAGGCATTTTATTTCAGTGGGGCATGGAGCTCACAAGCAGACCCCAGCACCCTTGGAGCAAATACACTGCGCGTTCCCTGATTTCCACACAGCCTCCAGACTCCGAGACAGGGGCCTTAGACCAGTGTAAAGAATCGCCCTTAGTTTTCCTGATACTCTTGTATAATAAAACAGCCCAATTAGCCTAGAGCCAGGGCAGCCCTGTGGGAGATTTCATCCAGACTCTGGAAGGAGAGCAGCAACAGCTGGGCATTTCCCACTAGGTCTCAATTCCTTTTACTGAGTTTGAAAAGCCAGGGGCAAGTGTCCAACAAGGCTAGAAACTCTGCCAAGATGAATTTCAAGCTGACAAGAAAAGACTAGAACAATAATGGCTGACTCTTAAATGGGAAATGGACAAGGTTATTAAAACTATCAAAGTGAGCCCTGGGTTATTGTAACAGCCCGGGCTGGCCCTCCAGCACCATGAAACCTGAACGGCGCAGAGCAGAGCACCATGAGCCCTTGTGAATTTCCCTGTGTGTTACCACAGCTTTCGGCCTGCCTGGGTTCCAGATCATTCGCAGGAATATCATGCTCCCAAGAGCAATAACGTTTAGCACGGGTGACCCAGGGAGTTTTCTGATATCCCACGCAGCATGTCAATTTAAAAATCACTCAGGAGGTGTCAGTCCTATTGAAAACAAACTCAAATCCCATATAATCCCGTCATTCCACTTCTGGGCGTCTACCCAAAAGATACAAAAACACTCATCCACAGAGACGTACGCACCCCCATGTGTATTGGGGCCCTGTTCACAGTAGCTAAAACCTGGAAATCACCTAAGTGCCCAACATCGGATGATGGATCAAGAAGATGTGGTGCATATACGCAATGGACACTACATACCCCTTAGAAGAGATGAAACTCTGTTGTTTGAATCAACATGGATGGAACTAGAGGGGATGATGCTGAGTGAAACAAGTCAAAAGAAGAGAGACTTCTGCTGAAAGAGCACAGGCAGTCTGCCTAACCTCTACCGCACGAACTCAGACGGAGCAGGGAGCCGCAAGCCTGAGCCTCACTGAACAGCGTTGCCAGCAACTGTTGGCTAACAAAGGGGAACTGTGGAAATGGGAGCCTGGTGGCAGTGAAAGTATACAGCCTTTGTCTTCATGCTCCAGGGGCTAGAAGTGGCAGCGATCCCCTTACTGCCTCACCCTTCTCCTGCAGAAAGAGCACAGGCAGTCTGCCTAACCTCTAGTGGCACGAACTCAGACAGAGCAGGGAGCCGCAAGTGTGAGCCAAACTACGCAGGGGAGGGGCCACGCTGAACACTGCCAGCAATGCTTGGCTAGAAAAACGCAGGAGGAGAAAATCGGAGACAGAAAGAACAGGAGCATACAGGTGGTGCGCATCCTCCACTACACACCTGGGGACTTGGACCCCCCAGGAATCGGGATCCAGCAGCTAAGTCCCTGGAAGAACAGCCCTTGGAAAGGACTTGATCCCAATGGTTTGGTGACTACAAGGGACATAAGTGCAGACAGTAGACTCAAGTCACATAGCCCCAGCCAGCAGTTTACCAACAAAACAAGCCTACCTCCCCCCAAACCATCAGGTGGCAAAACTACATGCTCACAGACAACCACTATACCCCCAACCCTGTGCACACCCCCTCCCAGCTGCCATCATCACTCCCTGACACAGCAAGACACACTACGGAAGCCTGTAAGGGTCAAAAATACAAAATAAAAATAGAGTGCCTCCTGATAGAAATTAAAACAAGCAAACAAACAAGCAAATCAAGATGATCCCAAATCATGGGGTGGCAGTGGGGGAGCTACAACACACCCTGAAACCTCAGGAAATGGAATCACAGCAAAATGACAGCTCATCAGAAAATAACTTTGAAGATATGGAAGAATGTTTTTTTTCTAATAGATAAAGAATTTACGTCTGTAATCACAAAGAAATTCAGAGAACTAAAAGAAAATTCAGATAAACAAAACAAAGAGCTTAAACAAATAATTAAGCACCATTAGTTGGAGATTGAAGCTCTACAGAAAAGAACTAACAGGACTACACAGGATTTAGAGGAGATAATTTATTAAACTAAGAATAATATAGAAAGCTGCATAACCAGAATAACCCAAATGGAGGAAAGGATTAGTGATATAGAGGATGGTAATGCACAAAAGAGCCAAGAAGAGGGTAGAGAAATTAAATGCAAAAAAAAGAAGAAACACTCAGAGAACTATCTGACACCATCAGGAAAGGCAACATTAGAATACTGGGTATCCTAGAAGAAGAAGAGAAAAAGAGAGGAATAGAGAACATCTGCAAGGCAATTATGGCTGAAAACTCCCCAAATCTAGAACAAATAACAAATATACAGGTCAATGAAGCAAACAGAACATCCAATTACATAAATCCTAAAAATACTACAATGACACATAATTGTGAAACTATCAAAAATCCAAGACCAAGAAAGAATTCTAAAGGTGGCCAGGGAATAAAAGCAGATAACATATAAAGGCATTCCTATTAGACTAACCTCAGACTTCTCAGCAGAAACTCTACAGGCTAGAAGAGAATGGAATGATGTCTTCAGAATACTCCAGGACAAAAAATGCCAGCCAAATATACTATATCCGGCAAAACTCTCTTTCAAATTTGAGGCAGAAATTAAAGTTTTTCCCAACAAAAAAAAGCTAAGAGAGTTTGCAACCATGAGACCTCCTCTAAAAAAAATGTGAAAAGAAGCCCTACTAGCTAAACCAAAGAGGAAAAACTTCACAAAAATATAACACAGTAACAAAGTGATTAACATAACTAGAAAACAAAAATCAAAATGACAGTAGCAAGTTCTCCAATGTCAGTATGTACTGTAAATGTAAATGGATTGAACTCGATAATCAAAAGGCACAGAGGTGCTAAATGGATTAAGAAACATAACCCAACTCTATGTTGTCTGCAAGAAACTCAGGTTGAGAGACAAGCAGCAATTTAAAGTGGATCCATGGAAAACGGTATTCTAAGCTAAAGACGAATCCAAAAGAGCAGGAACAGCTACACTCATATCAGATAAGTTAGTCTTTCAAAATTTAAAAAGATAAAGATGGATATTGTATAATGATAAAGGGGTCAATACAACAAAAAGACAACACTTATTAACATTTATGTATGCAATAAAGGAGCACCTAAATATATCAAGAAAATCTAAATATGGATATTGACAGCAACACAATAATAGCAGGGGACTTCAGTACTCCTCCTTCAGTAAAAGACAGACCATCCATAAAGAAACAAGATCTTTAAATGACAAAATAGAAGAGCTGGACCTAATAGACATATATAGAGTACTTCACCCCAAAACTATAGACTACACATTCTTCTCAAGTACTCATGAAACATTCTCAAGAATAGACCATATGTTGGGACACAAAACAAGTCTCAGTAAATTTTCAAAGATTAAAATCATATGTAGCATCTTTTCAGATCACAATGGCATCAAACTAGAAATCAATCAAAAGGAGAGAAGAAAACTGTAAAATAGTGGAGATTAAATAACATATTGTTGAACAACCAGTGGATAAAAGAGGAAATTAAGGAAGATACTAAAAAATATGGAATCAAATGAAAATGAAGAAACAATGCATTAGAATCTATGGGATTACAGCAAAAGCAGTAATTAGAGGGAAATTTATAGTGACACAGTCTGACCTCAGAAAACAGGAAGAATCACAAATAAGAAACCTAAGCCATTACCTAAAGAAACTAGAAAAAGCAGAAAAACAGAAGCCTAAATCCAATAAGAAGAATGAAGTAATAAAGACTGGATCAGAAATCAGTGAAATACGATCAGAAAGACTATTCAAAACTATCAATGAATCCAAAACTTGGTTTTTCAAAAGAATAAACAAAGTAGACAGGCCGTTAACCAGAATCACAAAAAAGAGGAGAAAGAAAACACAAATAAATAGAATCAAAAATGAAAAAGGAATAATCACAACAGATACAACAGAAATACAGAGGACTGTAAGGGAATACTACGTACAACTATATGGCAACAAATAGAATAACCTAGAAGAGATGGACACATTTCTGGAAAGGCACAATATCCCAAAACTAAACAAAGAAGAACTAGAAACCATGAACAGAATGAACAGATCAATCACAAGCAAAGAAATCGAAACGGTGATCAAAAACAAAAGCCCTGGACCAGATGGTTTCACCAGCGAATTCTACAAAGCATTCAAAGAACAATTAATTCCAAACCTCCTTAAACTGTTCCAAAAAATAGAAGAAGAGTAAAAACTTCCAAACACTTTTTGACACCAATATTTTGCTGATTCCAAAACCAGATAAAGACTGCACTAAAAAAGAAAACTATAGACGGATATCCTTAATGAATACTGATGCAAAAATCCTCAATAAAATACTAGCAAATCGAATTCAACAACATATAAAAAGAATCATACATCATGATCAAGTGGGATTTATTCCAGGGATGCAGGGATGGTTTAACATATGCAAATCAATAAATGTGATACACTGTATCCATAAAAAGGACAAAAACCACATGATTATCTCAATAGATGCAAAAAAAGCATTTGACAAGATTCAACACCCTTTATATTAAAAACCTTCCCAAAAAAGGTAGAGAAAAGACGTACTTCAACATAATTAAGGCTTGTGTGACAAGCCCACAGCCAACATTGTGTACCATGGAGAAAAACTGAAAACATTTCCCCTAAGATCAGGGACAAGATAAGGATGTCCACTCCCACCATTACTATTAAGTATAGTGCTGGAGATCCTGGCCAATGAAATTAGACGAGGAAAAGATATAAAAGGTACACAAATAGGAAAAGAAATAAAAGGTACCCAAATAGGAAAAGAAGAAGTGAAACTATCACCTTTTTATCAAACTTTCACCAGATGACATGATAATAGACATAGAGAACCCCAAAGAATCAAGTAAAAAGCTGCTAGCAATAATAAACAAATATAGTAAAGTGGCAGACTACAAAATAATATTAAAAAATCTGTTGCATTTCTATATGCCAGCAATGAAAATGCAGAAAGAGAACTGAAGAAAACATACCGTTTACTATTGCACCAATTAAAAAAAAGAGAGAAGGAAATACCTTGGAATAAACCTAATCAAAGAGGCAAAGGCCCTATAGGACATTGCTAAAAGAAATATAGAAGATGACACAAAGAAACGGAAAGATATTCCATGCTCATGGATCGGAAGAATCAACATAATCAAAATGGCCATACTGCCCAAGACAATATATAGATTCAGTGCTATCCCCATCAGAATTCCAAAGACATTCTTTGCAGACATAGAACACAAAATAATGAAATTAATCTGGAACAACAAACAAGCCAGGATGGCAAAAACAATCCTCATGGAAAAAACCCAACAATGGAGGAGTCATGCTCCCTAACTTCAAACTCTACTGCAAAGCAATAATAATTAAAACAGTGTGGTATTGGCATAAAAACAGAACCAGTGGAACAGAATCAAAAGTCCAGAAATAAATCCACATATATATGGACACCTGATTTTTGACAAAGGAGCCAAAAATTTACAGTGGGGCAAGGCCAGCCTCTTTAATAAATGGTGCTGGGAGAAGTGGTCAGTCACATGCAAGAGGCTGAAACTAGATCGTTACCTAACACCATACACAAAAATTAATTCAGAATGGATTAAAGACCTAGACTTAAGACCAGAAACCATCAAACACATAGAGACAATGGAGGCAAAACGTTATCAGACATAAACCTAAGAGATATCTTTGGCAACTCAACTCCTATTGCAAGGCAAATAAAATCCAGGATAAACAAGTGGGATTACATAAAACTAGAAGGTTTCTATTCAGCAAAAGAAACTCGCATAAAAACAAAAAGGCATCCAACTGAATGAGAAAAGACATTTGCCTCTAACACCTCAGATAAGGGGTTATTATCTTGAGATATACAAAGAACTAAAAAAAATGGACAACAAAAATACAAGCAATCCAATCAAAAATGGGCTGATGGCCGTAATAGACACCTCTCCAAGGAAGACATACAAATGGCCAACAGGTTCATGAAAAGATGCTCTATGTCTCTTGTCATCAGGGAAATGCTAATCAGAACAACAATGAGATGTCACCTCATGCTGGTAAGAGTGGCTATTATAAAAAAAAAAATGGAAATAATAAGTGCTGGAGAGGATGTGAGAAAAGGCAACTCTAATTCACTGTTGGTGGTAATGTAAAGTGGTGCAACCATTCTGGAAAGCAGTATGGAGAGGCCTCAGAGAATTAAGAATGGAAATTCCATATGATTCAGTTATTCCTTTAGTGCGCACTTAGCCCGATGACACAAAAACACTTATACGAAGAGATATATGCACCCCCAAGTTCATTGCAGCACAAGTCACAATAGCTAAGAGCTGGAAACTACCTAAAAGCCCATCAACAGAGGAGTGGATAAAGAAGATGTGGTACATATACACTGTGGAATACTATACAGCAATCAAAAGGGAGAGAACCTGCTATTTGCAGCAACTTGGATGGACTTGGCAAGAATTATGCTTAGCGAGATAAGCCAGAAGAAGGACAGACATCGTATGATAGCATTCGTGATGGGTAAAGAGAAAACAAATGTCATAAATTAAACAACACTAAAGGAGGGTGGGGAGAGAGAGACAGAGAGCGAGAGCGGGAGAAGACTACTCCAAACAACTATGGACTCTTAGAGATGAGAGACAAAAAGGCAAATCAGGGGGCACCAAAGTGATGGGGGGAGGGGTCGGGGAAATGGGATGAAGGGAATGAACTGTAAATGAAGGGAGGAAAAAAAAAGGGGGGGTATAAGTAAATCTACTATGCTGTTTGTAACTGTAAAAATTACCTCTATGTATACCTCAAAACGAGTCACTGTCAAAATGCAGTATCCCTTCAATAAAAATAATAATAAAAATAAAATTAAAAAAAAAGAAGTAAATAATACAATCTGGAATGGAGACCAAACACTATTTCCTATATAGACATTAAATTGATAAATGGTTTAACAGTACTTTCTCTTTCTAACAAATATTTATTTTCATGTAGACTTGTATACAGTTCACACCATTTCTATTTTAGATTGTCATATTTGTATTCACCATCAAGATTAATTTACTGACACATCTTTGTTTCAGTAAAAATCAATTACATTTTGGAAGTACTACTTTAAGAGTAAATTTAGTGTAGGAACATCAAATTCTGTAACTTACTTCTGTATCTTTAATACCATTGCAAATATTAAAAACACACATTAGAGCTGTAGATTTTCTGATAGTGATATAGAAAAAAGAAGAAAGATGTCAGATGATCTCACTCATAGATGGACCGTGAGCAGACAAAACAAAGGAACAGATGAAACATAACCAACCCTGAAACATTTGCAACAGAACTGAAGTCACCAAAAGGGAATGTGGTGGGCGGGGGCACATGGTGGTGGAGCCCACTGGACATGGGGGAAGAACACTTGGTGATGTGTGGAGAGCAGGGTGTGTTGAAATATAGCTAAGAAATGGGGGCACCTATACATAAGAAATTATTTTAATGTGTAGAATAATCACTACAATAAAAATGAATTAAAAAACCCAAACAAACAAAAAACAAAACAAAGCAAAAAGCAAACAAACCCTAAACCAAAACTCAAACCAGAGACTCTTGGACAGGAAATAACAGTGTTCTCATTTTGTCTTAATTTTCAGTATAACTGAAAGTCAGACAGAAGTTGTTTGGAAGACTTCACCAGTAGAATGTTCCCTCGGCAAGGAGACGGAGTTGCTCCAGGCTCTCTTTTGAATAGCTACTTGCATTTTGGCAGACATAAGCTCATTATTCCTTTCTTGAATGTTTTTCTTGCCATGTGATTAAAAAAAATTCTTGAAAATCTCAGGATTTGAAAAGGGCCCAGCTGTCAAGGAGAGGGATTGTATCTTATCTCTCCATTTCAGGCTCTGGGGGCACTGCAAGTGCTTCCAGTGAGGAACTCCCCGTCCCAGGCAATTTGAAGCAGAATCATTGAAAGCTTTGGACTTTGGAGTCATAGGGTCTAGGATTAAATTTTGACTCTGCCACTCCCTCACCAGCATAAATCATTTCCTCTCTCTGCATTTCCACTCCTTATATGAAAATGTGTTTGATGGCACTTAGGAGAGGATCTGGTTAAATTTAAGTGAGATACAGTGGAGGCCCTCAGCTCTATGCCTTGTCTGCAGTACAGGATGATTTCAATCAAGTCAGACACTCTCTGTCATCATGCTGCTGTTGCCTTGCCAGCCAGCTCACATCTGGGGATCTGTTACTAGGTCTGCCCCTGCTGACAGCTTTGGCCCGTGTGATGGGTTCCCTCCCTGATGTTGATTGTACCACGCCAGTGTGTGGATTTCTTTGACTTGATGCAGCCAGGAGCTTGTATGGCCATGCCGGTGGCTCTAGTGGACACAGAAAATGGACTAACACGGCAGGAGGAATTGATGTTCCTTGAAACTCACCAAAAGCCCATCTACTTCATGTCATTTAATTCTCATGACAGTCCTGTACAGGAGACATCCCACTCTCCTTTCGCAAATGAAGGGAGTCCTGAGAGGTGAATGACCTTGGCGAAGCTCATAGAAGTGAGGAGGACCGGGATTCGCACCCACGTCTTTGGGTCTCCTACAGTTCTTGCCTTATTGGATTACACAATGCAATTTGCTTTCTATGAGCTCACGTGCGGCCTAGGCACGAGAAAATGCACTGAATGCAGGGCAGTATGCAGACTAACAAATGCTACAATATTTGACTTGGAAGGGCTGGAGCAGAACACGTCAGCCCATCTGCCCACCCGGCAGTGTGCACCCCCAGGTGCTGAGTGACCAGTGGGAACATGGGTCCCAGAGCCATAGCAGTCTGCCTAAACCACTGGTGGACCCTTGACCCAGCCAGATGCCATTCTCTGTTATTTTAGGATTCTCTCTATTACGGTAGTGCTTGGAGTTGGGTATTTGGGTTAGGAAGTTGTGCAGAGCCAGGGATGGTGCACTAATATCCTATTACTGTCGACCAATTTATTGTAATTTTATCCGATTAAAACCACAGCCACTTACTAGCTCGTAGATACCTGTCCGTCAGAAGCCCAGGCTGTGCGTGACTTTGTCCTCAGAGTTTTACAAGGCTGAATGGGTGTTGGCTGAACTGTGTTCCTCTCTGCAGCCCTGGGGAAGAATCCACTGCAGGCTCTTTCAGACCTGTCCAGATTCAGTCGGTGTGTTTGTAGGACTGATGTTCTTCCTTGTTGGCTATTCGCTGGGCTCTGTGTTCGACCACTAGAGCTGTCCCCAGCACTTGCCACGTGGCGCCGTCCTTTCCAGCGCTAGCAATGGAGAAGCTCTCCTGTTTAATCCCATTCGCGCTGCCACTGTTTTTCTCAGTAACAGTCCTGACACGTTTGCACTTCACCTAATTAGATCTCAGGCTCCGATCTTGGCCCTTTCATGTAGTCACTGTGCCCTGCAGTGTAACCTACTCATGGAGAGAAGGCCATCAGACTCACGGTCCTGGAGATTATGCCCGTGATCTTCGGGTCATTTAGAATCCTGCCTAACAGAGCTGGGGTTCCCATGTGGGGAGCACAGGCAAAGAGAGGAAAGAAAACTTCAGAGGAGGAGAAACATGGAGAGAGAGAAGAATACAAAGCGGCAGAGGCAGCGACCAGAGGGACGGTCCAAGCGCGGCAACCCTGCAGTGTGGACACACAGACATTTGGGGAACCAGTCTTCGGACACTCTGCTACCACATTTGCGTAGAGGCTCAGCGAAGCCCCTCAGAAAGAAGAAAACAGAAGACGTAATGGAAAAAGTGATGGCGACACTGTCCTGAACTACCCCCAAAGGCCTCAAAATACAATCACCGGGGTCCTTGTACGTGGGAGGGAGGGAGATTTGATGACAGAGGGAGAAAGCAATGTGATGATGAAAATGAAGACGAATAAGTGAGACTAGCTGCCCTCTTTCCTCATACAATTCTAGTTTCCAGTGAGATTCTGATAAAGTCCAGCCTCCAGCCCTTGGGTTCCATGAACAATCCCAGTGTGCTTGTAATGAATTCTCCTTTATGCTTGTGCGGCTGGAATGGGTTTCTGTTTGCTGTAACTGATAATTACGAACATCTCTTCATACACTCAGATGTAAAAGAAATTCATTTTCCCTTGTCTATCAATCAAATTAACTTCTCTTCTGAACCATGTTTCACTTAGAAACCATCTCTGTCAGTCAGAGACGTCTGCCTTGTCGGGTTTTGCTTGTGAGCCGGGGATGAGGGCCCACTGCCCACAGGGGCTGTCACTGCCCCACCCTCACCCTTGGCCTTTTCTTCATGGTGCCACTGCAGACTTGCCTGCCACCACCTGTACCTCTGCACTCCCATCCCATCTCAACTGGGGCACTTCAGTTCTCTGGAATCACCCTTAACCCGTGGATCCCTGAGCAGATGGGAGCTGGGGGGTGACTTTCTTCACTCTTACATCTCTGAAGCCCCTGTTCTCTATTGCTGTTGAGTCACACGCAGAAAGTGGAAACTTGTATTGGCTCCCTGTCCCATCTGGCCTCTACCCTACATGAATGGGGGATTTCCTCTCAATGAAAATATCCACAGGCCCTACGTCAGAGGTCTGCAGCCTAAGACTGACTTACAGCCTTTGCAGGGCCAAGACTGGTCCTTGATGTCATCTGGCCACAGAAGTATTGCTGAGGTGTCCGTCACCCTGTCATTCCTCAGTTGACAGTCCTACAGATGTCCTCAGAGATTTTCTTATTTCTCTTCTTACCTTCTCCTTGTTATTACTGGCTCCTGTGTCTCTGTTTTCCAGGCTGTGTCCGAGAACGGGGTCAATGGGTGTCCTGGCAGGAAAGAGATGAAAAGTCATACTGGATGTTCTGAGAGACGCTTGCACAGGCGTGAGCAGGGTGTCCAGAGTCAGAAGAGAGTTAGGTAGGTGACAGTTCACTCCGGCTAGCAGTGTGGGGGAGCATTGGCACCCTAGCCTAAGGGACAAGGAAGGGCATGCTTCAGGAGCCCGAAAAGACACAGCTGTGTGGAGGGAGCTCCTCCGCCCAGGAGTGGTAGCCTTCGTCATCGGCTGAAGCTGGCATTTGGTCAGGTTGGAGGTCGAGGGAATATAGACTCAAGTGTCCCTTCTTTGCCCTTTCAGTGTACCTGCCAGTGTTCTCCCGTGGGGGCTCAGCTGAAAACAGGGCCCAGGAGCCAGTTGGTATTGACCATACCCTTTAGTGTCCTGGGTGAGGGGAGGTGAGAAGAGCTCAGAGTGGAGCAGGAGGGACAGCAGAAGGTGACAACAAGCCGACATTTTGTTCCCTGGAAGCGCAGTTTCCCATGAACTCTCCAGGACCTGAGCATAGGACACAGGTCTCATGTGTCCTCAAGTCTATAGACGCAGTTGTTCTTAGAGTATGTGTGTGTGTGCACGCGCGCGTGTGCCGAATTGGTACGTGTAACAGTTTTCTTTATAGCACCTGTAATTTATGAATGTTTTCTCTTAGTTCTGGAGGTCAGAAGTCTAAAGTCAGTTTCATGAGGCTAAAGTAGAGGTGTCAGAGGGTTGGTTTATGCTGAAGGCTTCAGAAGAGAATGTCTAGAAATGTTAGAAAAAGACAAGGGTCTTTTTCTGCTTGAGAGCCACCTGCGCTCCTTGGCTTGTAGCCCCTCCTGTAGTTTCAGAGTGCACCCGTCCAGCCTTTGCGTCCCTCACCGTTTGCCTTCTCTCTGTAGCCAAGTCCCTCTGCCTCCTACTGACAGGACCCTTGATTGTATGTTGAGCCAGTTTGGGGTAGCCGAGGGCAGCTCTTCCACCTCAGAATGAGAAACTAATCGTGTCTGCCAAGTCCCCTGTGTCATGTAAGGAAACGTATTGTTTCCAGGTTTCCAGCCTTAGGACGTGTAACTCTGGGGATACTATTCAGCTCACCAGAGTAGGTGTGGGCTCAGGAGTCAAATGACTTGAGTTTCCATTTTACCCTCTGATATATTGGGGATCATAATCACAAGCATTATACATTGTATCATCCTTAACAGGATTAAACGAGAGAATTAGCAAAAAGTACCTATTCCAGAGCACAGCAAACATTGAATAGGATTGGCTGTTGTTGTTTCACCGATCTTTGGAAGCTGTATGCTGTTTCTGTTAACATTGCCTGCCAGCGTCCACTAATTTCTTGTGCTGATAACACTTCCGTTTTTCTCAGGAAACTGCCTCCATTTCACTCCGCCCCTGTGGTGGGATGGAATTTACTTCCAGCCCCAGAGCTGGTTGTGGGGTGCAGGTCTGAATTCATCTATAGCATTTCCTTGCCTTGGCCCCAGAATGGACTTGGAGCCAAGTTGGCTCAAAGCAACATAAATTCCTGACTTTTGCAGAAGAGATGGGAGGAACATATTTTCATGGTGCTGAGAGCAGTGTGTGAAGCTGTAGTTACAAGTCTGTCTTTTCCCTTCCATGGAAAGCTTTACCATGCTGCAGACCCAACCCAGAGGATGGGAGGTGGGACCAGGAGAAGGAGGGGGAACCCTGAATTGGGGGGAAGCCTTAATCCAGCTGGTGGTGGAACTATGATTTTGTGACCGATCTGATCTGTGAGGCAACTCAGCGCCCTTCTTTCTTCAGGCTGTTCAAATTGGGGTGTCTGCCATTTTTAACCTGAAAAACTTCCAACCTTTGTCAAGGGCTGGGGAGGGGGTGCCCTTTCTGTTTCTTTGAGCAGGATTAGAGATTTATCACCCTCAGAAGACTCAGCAGAACCCAGAAGCCCAGTCATGCATCAGAGTCCCAAGAATATTACAGTGAGGCTTTACGTTCTTCCTTTTCCTTCACGATGACGGTGACGCCGAAGTGACACCAAGTGCCCCCTTGCAGCAACCCTGCAAGGAAAGGATTACTTTACAGATGACAGAATGGAAACTGAGACGCTCCAGGTCACATTGCTGATGACAGAGACAAGCAGGGCTCTTTCAGGCTTCAGAGTGTGTCTCCTTTCTTCGCTGCTGTCACACTCCAGTGGCAGTCGGAGGAGTCCCCTCACAAGAATCACGTGACCTTGTCTATTAGCGATGACACGTGGTCGTCCTGGAGGTCGGAGTTCCTCTTTGGGGCTGCGCTGTGCTCTCCAGTCGGTCCTGCCGAAGCCTGTGTGCGGAGCACGCCTCCCGGTGCCTGCTTGCACCCACCGCCCATCCTTCTGCACTTTCCTGCTTCATTTAAGTCTTCTCTTGTGTCGTATCCAGAGGATTTCCTTCAGTGTTCAGATTAGGTGTCATATGCCATTGATATTCCTGCATCTGCTGCATTTGTCATTCCTTTCACAGGTTTATGTCTAAGCTGGAAAGCAAATAGAAAGAATGTACTGCTTGTTGAGTCTTTGCATACTAAGGTCAATGGGCTATGGAAGAAACAAACATGAAACAGTCACACATGTGAGGCTGGGTTACTGTGTGGTGACCAGCATTTGGCTTTGCACTCACCACCATGTGACTCTAAGCAAGTTTCTGAATCTTCTTCTCAGGTTCATCCACTAAAATTTGACACTGATTAAGAATTCCTCACAGGGTTGCTGTGGTGATGAAAACTGTTCCGTGGGAGGATTGTCAGTGTTGACGGCAAACATTAATGTGAGGCACTTAGCCCAGTGCCTGGCCATAATGAGTCCTCATCAGTGTGAATTATTTTATTAGTGTATAATACCTGGAAAAGAATCTTTGCAATGTATTCACATGCTGTCTAAATACACAAGGTGCGGAGGCTCAAAGTATATATTCCACTTGCCTTCTCAGGCATGTGCGCATGTGCGTGTGTAATAGTTTAGCCCTAGAGCCCAGACAGCAGTTCAGAGAGAATGCTTTTCATGGCAGAACCTGGATATTTTGTCCTTTCAAATCTTAGTCAAGGACCAGGAGCCATAGGTCTGAACACACAATCTCTGGGGGTAGCCAGGATGTGGAAACATCTCGTCAGGCTGACTGGAACCTCTTAGGATATCTCATCAACTTTCAGGGGCACCCACAGGACACAGGGTCACTCTCAGAAGAGTCAGGTCCAGCGCAGGTCCAGGAATCAGAGCTGACGTCCCTAACCCGCCACTCCTATCTCAACAGAGAGAACACGCAGGAGTGACAGTCAGGTGTTCAGAGAAATCCCACACAAATCTCACCCTCACCACCATTTCCTGATGTTTCTGTCTCCCCTCAGTCTTTATGGGATGTTGCCACAGCCCCAGTTCTTCTCTTCTGGGAGCTGCCACCAAATATGACAATATCGAAGCCCTGTGTCTGTCAGCAGGAGTTGACCTTCTGGTTTTGTTTGTGGAGAGTTGGACTTAGCAGTCCCTGTGCTAGGAATTTGGAATTTGGGAAGGACAGAAGGAGGGAGGGAAGTCAAGAGGTAGGGAGGGGGGTGTGGGAGGAAGGGAGGAAAGAGGGATGAAAGAAAGGGAGGAAGGGAAGGAGGAAGAAAGGAATGAAGTGCTTAGCAGAAATTGGAAGATACAGAAAGAGCTGCGTAACACTATCTTCATATAATTAAAATATTTTCAGAGCAAACGGCCATGTATATTTACAACATGTTCTTTAAAACATGATAATGGTTGCTGACAGGGAAGAGAACAGGGCACAGAAAGGCAATAAAAGGCAATAAATAAATAAAGAGATAGAACAAAGGAAGGGCCTTGGATAAACCGATCATGATAATGTTCCCTGGACCAAGGGATAGGATTAACTCTACCCTTTCCACAGAAATCGGCATTTTAAAAACATGATCCGATTCTGGTGATCCTTGTTTTACCTAAGAGCTTTAGGCATCAGAGAGGAGAGGTCGTGTTAGGACCCTGAGGCACAGCCTAAGTTTTCTACCTTATGAACATGGTTGATTCAGATGGATTTGAGCTTGCAGCGTTCCCATCTTCTTCCACCTCTTATCTCCTGGCTTTGAACTGGCAGGATTTATTACAGTGACAAGGTTCTAGCTTTTCTTTTCTCCATTTAATTCAATTCTGTTTCATTTAAACCTTGCTTTCTCTTTCTCCAGATTGTTTTGGATTCATACTTATTGCCAAAGCACTGCCAGATCATTTCCCCTTGGCGTGGCTTACTAAATTAGGCTTGGCAAAGTCACCGCCTCTTTGTGTAGAGTTGTTTAGTACAGCACTGTCTCTCAGCTGACCATGTGATGTTAGAAGTGGCTTCACTGTGCTACTTCATGGGCCGTTTAGCAGAGTCCTCGCAAATCCAAATGCATTCCCTGGGCATAGAACAGTGGTAGAGGTATTGACAATGGTCCCTAGCTGGGGGGCACACACAGCTGGTTCACAAGATAGTTCACAATTCCCAAGCAGGTTAAACAATTCTTTTGGATGATTACACACTCAAAGTTCTATTCTATGACATATGCAAGTTGTTCTCTCCTTGCTTTTGTAGAAGGAAAACTTCCTTTAATGATGAGCTCATTTGATGATCCAGTCTCACCGATGGAAACAAAAAGCAACTTCATAAAAAATCATTAACTTGTCCTTGCTTAATTACTCAGCTGACACGTTTAAAGCCCTGCCAAGCAATCATATTGGGATCATTTGCTCCTTTTCTGTTGGTATCTTGTTTATAAGTTGTGCCTTTAATGGTCGACGTATACAACTTTTGACATCATTGAATAATTTTTCTGTTCTTGACCAGTAAAGGCCTGTTAAGATTCTAACATATTGCAAAAGTTCCAGAAATGTTTATGAACAAGTTTTTTAACCTTTAAAGGGGAAAGGACACATGCCACATGCATGCCTGAGAAAGTACACATGTAGGGAAAGTGGGGTGAGGAAATGGAGGGAGGGAAGGGCAAAGACAGATAGAGATACACACAGATATAGAGAAAGAGTCACAGAGAGTTAGGAAATCAAGTAAAGATGGTTTGAGAAACACTTCATCTATAGTCAGAGAAATCTGTAATGGTCATTTTCCCTAAGGAATAATGATGAGTCCTAATATTTTGTGTGATAGCTAAAATCTGGGTTCTTTCATGATCAGTGCGATTAGATGAAGTAGAGAATAAGCCTTGTTCTTACATCAATCCACATTACCTCCATTCTACGTAGGCACCAGCTTCCTGGGCCTGATTGCTGAAGAAATTAAAGCTATAAATAATGTATGATGTTTCTATGTTCACACTATTTTTGTTGGGCTCTTAAGATCCATCTATGGTGCTTCAAATGGCAAGATTTCATTACTTTTTATGGCTGAATAATATTCCATTGTGAAATGTGTAAGGAAAAAAAATTCCTTAAAAAGCAAAATGAATCTAAATACTAAAATGTAGATGAATCTCGGAAACATACTAAGTGAAAGATGCAATAAAAAACATGTATTATAAGATTCTATTTCCATAAAGTGTCTAAAAAAGTTAATCTATAGATATAGTAGATTAGTGATTGCCTAAGGTTGGGGATGGGCACAAGAATGACTGCATGTAGAAAGAAGAAATATTTATTGGGGGTGATGCAGATATTTGAACAAATCTTTGAAATGTGGTGTTGCAAAACCCTGTGAATTTACTCACCACCATTAACTATACACATAAAACAGGTGCACTGTTTGGCAAGTAAAGTGTGCCTTAATATGCATCCGCTAAAGGGGAGGACACATGAGGTCACAGGTTACTGCTGTTTGGAATTGTACAAGTTGGTTCTCTAAACCAACTCTTCTCCTTTTTTCCTGATCTGAGGGGAAGGAGAGCTCTGATGTCAGGAGACAACCATTTTCTTTCCTTTCTTTTTGTATTTAATTGTTATTGAGGTTTAACTGACATACAGAATTATATTTGTTGCAGGCGTACAATATAGTAATTCAATATTTGTGTACATTGTGAAAAGATTGCTAAAATAAGTCTAATTAGCATCTTTCACCATACATGATTATAAAATCGTTCTTATTGATGAGAGCATTAAAGTTTATTCTCATAGCAGTTTTCAAATATGCAACACAGTAATATGAAGTAGCGTGACCACGCTCACAGTACGTCCCCAGGATTAATTGATTTTATAGCTGCAAGTTTGTAGGTGCTCACCCTCACCTCCACAGCTGGCAACTGCCAGCTGTTCTCTGGATCTGAGATCTTGTTTGTGGTTGTTTTAGATTACATGTAAGTGGGATCATATAGAAGTTAGGTAACAATTAGACATGAACAGGATGGGGAACCAAAGTCTATCTCAGTTAACTATGAGGACAGATGGCCTCCAACCAATCAAAATCTGGAAAGGGAAACACAATGGTGAGATAGTCCTGTCTCAAGTCAATTCAGTGGGAATTGGACAGAGACACATGTGCAGGGAAAGTAAAACCCTGTCCCTAGGTGACCTCCTTCACTATAATGTCATTATAATAAAATGAGCATTGCAGTTGACCCCTCTGGTGGTAGGTAGATCTAGTTTCAATTTTTTGAGGAAACTCCATACTGTTTCCCACAGTAGTTACATCAATTTCCTTCCCTACCAACAAGGTACAAGTGCCCCTTCTTTCCATATCCTTGACTACATTTGTTATTTCTTATTGACATAGCTTGGTCTCTGTAGACATGACCCAAAATGTCACTCAGCAACTGGAAATCCTGTATCTTGTCACCATGCTAGTTAGAGATGTGTGAACTGGACACTAGATAATGACCTCATGCGGACATCATTGACTCATCACTGGGGTCTCAATACCTGGTCCTCTAACCATGAAAAAAAGGTATCCCTTGGACAATGGGATTGTCACTACCACCATGGGAAAGCGATAGTACATTTCATAATCTTACAGCACATGTGATAAAAAAACTTATAGAACATTTATCGTTCAGGATGAGAGACTGTTGCATTCATCACTATGGTCTCAGGGCTTGATATACACTGGACACTCAATACATTTTTACTGTTCTGAGATGACTTTGTTTACCAAAGACTTTGTGAAAAGGGATAGTAAAGTTGACTTATTAGGCGATTTAGGCTAACACCAAGTCATTTGTAGATTAATTTTAATTGTATCAGTTTTCTTTTACTGTAACAGTGTTGCCTAAAAACCATCCCAATTTAGTAGCTGAAAACTCTAGTCACTCAGTCTCACTCATGCATCTGTGTGCTGGTTGATTGTTGGCTGACTTAGACTTAGCACACGTGAGTTTGACTTTAAAGCTGTGGGTTGAGTTCAGCTACTCTCCCCATTTCTCTTCTTCCTTGGATGAGTGAGCAACTTAGCACGTCCTTCTCATTGTGATGGCTGGAATGTGAAAGCATGAGTGGAAATACGCCACGCCTCTTAAATGTTTGCTGGCCACTCTTACAACAGCACCCACACCCCACTGACTAGAGTGAGTCACATGGTCAAGTCCAATGTCAGTGCGTGGAGAAATTGACTTAGTTGGAGGAACTGCAAAATCACCAGGGTGACTGTGTATGACAGAGAACAGAAATCACAGTACTGCTATATGCACCTTTGCATTTTGTGATAAAGCCAGGTTGAAATACTGAACCACAGAAAATGTGTTTGATTGTGTGTGTATGTGTGTGAGGAATGAGAAGTGAGGCATGACCACTGCTCCGTGTACCCTGTGAGCCCTGTGATTTCCCCTCTGACTGACTTTTAGCTCCCAGTCATGAAAATTGCTGCCCTTTGATTTTGCCGGAATTTGGCTTGCAGATCCCTTCCACGGGCACCCCTGGTAGAGAACAGCTGGTCAGTTAATGAAATTGAGCTCTGGTGACTCGAAAGGGCAGGGCTGAGTGAGAGCTGAAGAGCCACACACTTAGGTCGTCATTTCAATTTCAGAAACTGTTGCTCTCACCTGCTGAGGAAAATAGAATCCAGAAGGGACCCACTAGAGGGAGAGGAAAATTGTCCACAGTGCTTGTGGCGGCCGCAAAGTTGCTTTACCTGACAGAATAATGGTGAGTTTTGTGAAGGGCTTCCATTTCCCGAGGATGCCAACGTCGCACATTCACTTAAATGAAATGTTTTGAGCGGTGTGTTTGCCGGCAGTGCCCATTACTTTGTCTTTCGGCAGGTTTTTCCATGAAGCTAAAGATGCCTTAGGGAAGAGTTGCCAACCAGCCAACCACAAAAGCAACTTACCTTCTTTCTATTTGTTGTTGTTGTTGTTAAAGGACAGGTGCAGGCAGGAATGAAGCTAAGTAGGCAGGAAGGCAGAAAGAGAGAGGAGGGAGAAGAATTTCAATTTAATTTTCATTTAGTTGTTCGCACTGGTTTTTCCACTGGACCCAGGACTGCAACCCCAGGGCTGCGTGGCCGCGTCCTTCCGAGGTGACTGACCTAAACTTCTGCTTCGCCGGGGGCGCCAAAAGCCACTTTCAAACTCCGAGACAGGCTCCCCCTGCCTTACCAGTGCATTCAACATAAGCCCCGTTGCAAACACCCGCAGGATCAGAGGCTCTCAGCCCTGCCCACTTTTCCCTCCTTTCGTCTTAGTGTTTGAAAGTAAGTTTTATACTTCTGTTCGTTCTTTTGTTCTGCTGGACGACGCATACTTCTTGTTTTATTTGTGCGTTTGTTCAACATGTATTATTAAGTGTTGACTGTAGTGGCAGCAGGCTACTTCTGAGGAAGGTGACTGGCCATCTTGCTTTGCCTGGGATCGTGGAATGTCCCTGGATGTGGGTATTGAAGAGTTACACTCGGACAGTCCCAGGCTAACGGGGATGAGTTGGTCACCTCACTTCTGAAGGCCTCCGATGACACTGCACCATCTACGCTCTTGACGCGCCTTCTAATCAGAGAGCACACCTTCCCACCGACCCCTAAGGTGATGCTAGTGCTGATGCCTGCGGTGAAGGGAGAAGATAAGGGCTTGGAGTAGAAAACAGCACACGGAAGCCTACTTCGCAGTGGTGACCAAGAAGAGAAACCATGGAAGTTTAGGCTCCGTTACAAAAAGCCTAAGGGAGAAGCAGAACTGTCTCAAGTCCAGGGTGGAGGGAGAGCTTTCCGAGCGGGGGAGCAGACAAGGAGGGTCCTGTGATAGCAATGGGCTTGATGCACTTGAAGCTCAGAAACGGACACTGGTCAAGAGTGGGAAATACTAGGGCAAGGAGCCCATGGTGCGATGCGAGAAGGTAAGTTGTGGGACGAAGTTTCGATTCTTTTTTTTTTGAATACTTAGGAAGTCTAAGACACAAATAGATAAGTATGTGTTATATATCTTCACATACTCAACATACCTTTGTAACCAACACTCAAGTCAGGACACAGAGCACAGCCAGCCACCTGGAAGCCCCTCTTGTCCCCCTTACCATTGTTATGGCCTCGGTCCGGCCAAGGACAGTGACTGCCCTGGTGTCCCCAGCATTCATGCATTTTGCCTGTGTTGAAGGTCATAGAAATGAAGTTTGCAGTAAGAACTCTTCTGTTGTCTTTAGTTCAAAAGTATGGTCTTGAAATTCGACTCTGTTTTTCCCCCTGTGATTGAAATAGTTTATATTGTTGTTGAATAATCAGTTGTGTGACTTGACCAAAACGTATTCATTCTTCTACCATTAATGGGATATCGATTAATTTTCAATTAGGCTTTTTTATGAGTAGTGCTGTGAACATCTGTCTCGGAACACGCTTGAGGTGTATGCGTGTGTGTGTGTGTGCAGATATTTCTAGGAAGTTATGTGTGTAACTTAGGGTAGGATTGCTAGGGCATAGGACGTGTATTTTCAGCTTTAATAGAGCCTTCCAAACAGTTTTCCAGCCATTTTGCACCAATTTACACTCTCAACAGCAGTGCGTTGAGGATTCCGGTTATTCCACAGCCCCTCTAACACTTGGTATTGTCCCATCTGCCATTTTCATTTTCGCTGTCCTGATGGGTGTAGTGACCTTGTAACATGGCCTTAAGTACTCCCCGGTGACTAATGAGGCTGAGCCCTTTTTCATATGCATGTTGTCAAGCATTTGTTCGAGTATTGGACTCATGCTTATTTTTTTTATCGAGTCATTCCTTTTTCTTTCTGACTTGCCTTGAGTTTTTTTATATCCTAGATATGAATCCTGGGTCAGATATATGCTTTACAAATAACTCTTCTCACTCAGTGGGCTGACTTTTCCCTTTTCCTTGATGACCAGAAGTTATTCATTTCAAAGTAATTTAATTTACTTAGTTCTTTTCACAGCTGGGGTTCTCTGTGTGTGTGTCCTGTTGAAGAAGTCTTTACAGATTTCTTCCAAGATTAAGTTTTCAAATTTTATTTCATGTGCAGTGTGCATGATGGTTGATTCACAGCTGTACCTCGTGGGCGTTACTACGTAGACAGTGCAGTGGCGGGAGAGGAGTGGGGCGACGACGCCATGAAGGGTCAGCTGCGTCGGCCCGGTGAGAGAGGGTGACGGCTCAGAATGGACAGCATTTACAGATGGAGGGTTGTGTGGACGAAAAGGGGGGACTCGAGGGTGACCCTTGGGTGCGGTTTAGAACTGAGTGGGTAGTGAAGCCGTTTTCTAAGCTGTGGGAAGTGGAGGCACATTGGGGAGATCAGAAAAAGTGTTTGTTTTTTAAAAGAATGAGACACGTTAACCTGTTACCAGGGAGATGTCGTGATGCAGCAAGGGCGAGTCTGGAGGTCTCGAAGGCCCACTTTGGATCTCAGACTTGGGACAGGAGTGTGACGGTGGGGAGGGTAGGCAGAGATTCTGAGTGCAGCGCCCTTACAGCTTTTCTTGACCTTCCTAGAGGAAAAACAGACCACTCTTTTCTCACCTCTGTATTCTGTCCAGACTTCTGCCATGATGGCTATACATTGTTTTTCTAGCTAATCTGTCTCATTGAGTCTGGGTGTTCATTGATGGCTGGGTATCTGACAAAGTGCCTGTACTTTGCGTGAGTCATTCATTTTTGTTAGTCAGATGAATGGGTTTCCTTAAAAAAAAAAAAAAAAGAAAAACACAAAGCTGAAAAAGAGACTCTTTTTTGAAACAAAAACCTATCAATCAGCCAGATTTCACAAAATGTTCTACAAATTTCGGTAAGTCTATATGATAAAGAAAAGCAATAGTATTTGAGCAAACAGAACAAAGTTCACTTCCAGTTTATTCAAATTGCCTCCCTCCCACAGTGAGTAACAAAACGATGGTGAGTTTGGGTCTGAGTGCAGAGGGAGGGCACTGAGCAGCCTGACGCATGCACATTGGAATGGATCGCTGGGTCTGTGTCAGGGTCATCAGGAAGACGCAAATCTCCCCGACCAAGAAGAGCTAAAACAGAAGCAGAAATATTTGGGACAGGAGGAGGAATTGGCACATTTCGCACCAGCTTTCTAGTTCCTAAGCCAGCTAGCACCCCCAAAGTGAGTGCTGTTTGGAGCACGAGGAAGAGTTAATGCCCCCAGTGAAAGTCATGCTTGTTCTATGCTTATAGGTGTCAGGGTCCCAGCTCACCTTACTCACTGATGTCAGTGCTTCTCGGGGAAACATGATGCTCAGGATCCAGAGAAAAAGGCCAGAGTTTCAGTAGGGCGAACTTAATCTATGCGTTTTGATGTTCTGAGTCACTTGGTCTGAACAAATGGTATTCAACAGCTATGTAATGTGAGCCGCATATCTACTTAAAAAATTATAGTAACCACATTAAAATATGCACAATTAAATAAGGGAAGCTAATTTTCATAAAGTCTATTATTTAACACAATATATTACTGTTATTAATATTTCAGCGCTTATTAACAGACTGCTTCCCAGAGCTCTGGCTTTGCTGTGAATTCTGCAGACCACTCTGAGGTCAAGAACAGCCTCTTCCACTACCCTTTCACGCCCAGAAACATTTCAGAACCTTGGTTGGACTTCCTTCTTGAGGACTGATTCCCCTCACCCATGCCTTAGTTTCTGTCCTGCCTGATGCAGCTATGGAAGGACCAGTAGTTCCGCTGTGCTTACCTTCATCGGGTCCCAGATTCCCTGCTGAGACAGGGATTCAGTGAAGGACTGTCCCATGTCTCTAAGCCAGGGCGAAGGTGCCTATCCTATTGGGCAAAAAAACAGGAGATAACATAACGAGTAAAGAGAAAATGCAGCGGCGAGAAAAAGCTTCACAGCCCTTCCTGTCTTTCCTGGGCAGCGCCTGTCTTCAGTGACCTGGAAGCTCGGAGCTGCTCTCCTCCCTCCTCCCAGTATTCGTTTCTCAGGACGGAGCTCACCGAGGCCCCCTCACTTCTACAGCCCCCACTGTTGGTCCAGGCCAAAAGGTGGCTTCCTGCTAAGGCGCGGACATCCTGGCTGTTGGCTCAAAGACAGTGAGGCTGAGACTGACAAGCAGGCAGCCTCGAGGGCTCTGAGCAGGCAGAAATGCTCTCACCAAGTCTCCTTCCATCAGGAGTCATCCATGTGGTCAGGTTCTCCTCACACAAGGTCAACCGGTGTGAACGATGTGGCCTGGGAAGGGGTACGAGGTTCTGATGAAGTGCAGGGCAGGTGCTAATGGCCTTGGAGTGGGGTGGTGGAATGGATTGGCTCCATCAGCTTGTTAGATTTTCAAGGAATTTTAAAGAGGAAATAAAAATGAACCCAATTTATTCCCCTGCCAACAAAGATAAAAAAGTTTTGGCTGAGGGCAGACTCATCACCTCCCGCTTCTCACACCACTGATGCCCTCGGGAATTGGTTCAGCTCCAGGCCGGTCCTGCTCTCTGTGGTGACAGCTCCATATTTAAACACTCCGTTCACCTCCCGATCTGCAGCGAAATGTTTGAGAGGCCCAAACCATGGGGATTCTCTCTTCAGACTCCCTTGGAGAGGTCTTGCCTTTAGAAGGGAATCTCGGGGAACTGTGTGGGTGTCTGAGCTTTAGGGAAAATTCAGTAAGCAAGATAGAGGCCTAAGTCCCGCGCTGAGTGACAGGGCGGCCGAGGCCAGCTCCTGGTGGTCCAAGACGGGTGGATGAGGAAACTGTGGTCTTTCATTAGACATTCATCTAAAACAAGCGTGAGCTCTCCATCTCCACTTCAAAGACCCTTTCTGGCCGAGTTATCATCAACCCTCTGGGCCTCATGGATGGTTTGTCATGAATACATGATTTGCAGTCACCCTATGCCTATGTTAGAGATCTTTAGGGAGTAGCTTTTTAGGGATACTTTACACTGGGGGTATAATTGAGGCTGCTGTATAGCAGATCTGTTCCTAACTTGTTCTAATAAGAGTGTCTGGACACTCAGATAAATGAAAGAAAAGGATAATGTGAATACCCAATCATTATGAAATATGTTATTCTTGTGTGGGCAATTAAGATGTATTAAAGCCATTTCATGTAAGAAATATGCAGCTCAGATTCATGGTAGGTTAATCATAGAGCTGAATGCTGAAACTCCTCATTTTTTTCTGAACTAAGATAAAAGACGTGGCATTTATTGGATGATAAATTCAGCCCAGGATTTCAGTGTAGATTTTCTCTGCCAGCAACATGGCAGGTATTCTTATTGCCTTCTGCCCAAATTATTAGAGAAGACTTTTCTGGACGAGACCGTTGGAGCTTGCCCAGGAGTCATTCTAACTTCTTCCTTAGTGACATATAATTATAATTTTGTTCAAATACCTGCTATTATTGTATCCCCAAATAGGAATTATCATTGGTGTAAATCATTTCATTGATCCTACTCCCTTTTGTGGTTAGCTTATGGTCAGGCATGAGCATGTGACCCTGCGGAGGCCCAGGGCAGGCAAGGAGGAGATGTGGGAATTCTGAGTGTTTTCTTCTCCTAAAATGAGGAAAATGTCTGGATTCTCCACCATGTGGGACAAAGTCCAGACTGAAGTCAACACACTTTATCTTAGATTGGCCTCCTCAAATAGCAAGTTCTAAGAAAAAAGTGCTAGACGTGTGCTTAGCTGCTTTCAAGCAATACCTTGTATAATTTCTAGAACAATCCAAAAGCGTTTGTAGTACCATCAAAGCCACTTTATAGAGGAGGAAATGGAAGTGTTAAGAAGTCAAGTATTAAGAGAAAGCAGATTCTGGGCTTTTCTAACTAGGGACATTATGCTGCAGTTTATTCCCACCTGGACTGTATGGCTTAATAGATGTGTTTACATATTTTAAAATGTCATAGGGTTCTTGTACACTTTTTTTGCACATTCAGTAAATGCCTGAAAAAGTCTTTACTGAATAAATGTTTCTCAAACTCCATAAGTGAAACTGTTTGACATTAACGCTGTTTTTTTTCTGACTCTTTCTCTGCCTTCCATGACATCACTTTGCAAAAAAAGGGGAAAATTATCCTAAGACTGAGAAGAAAAGTAATATTTATGAGAACTAATTGATTTAAATATATACTGAGGACAAGTAGAGAAAAGAAGGATTTTCATACATTGCTGGTAGAAATATGAGGTATTTCTGCCTTTTTAGAAAGTCATTTGGCAGTTTCTATTAAGATGGAAAAAAATACTGCCTTGGATCCCACAATTACAAGTTGAGAAATCTGTAGAAACAATGAATGAGCACAATATGTGTGTGTGTGTGTGTGTGTGTGTGTGTGTGTGTTTTGCAATATAATTTGTGGCACTAAAATCTGGAAAGTGTGTGAATGTTCATCAGTAGTGAGATGATTGAACCAAATGTGGTGTACAATTATATCATGAAATCTTAGGCAAACATTAAAAAAGATAAATTAAAGCTATTCAAGATGATTTTGAAGAAATAGCACCAGGTGATGTTGAGTGAGATGTGATAGATGCAGAAATGTCTAATTTAATCTTGTTTTAGAAAGTAAATAATGATCAAAAATGGTATGGATGTGTGTGTGTCTGTGCCTGGAAAGGATTATATGAGTGAGAAGCCAGGAAGGTTGTTAGCATGGATTCCTGGGGAAGGGGTAGGGCTGGGGTGGAGTGCACTCTGGGGAGAGAAGGAAACAAACTATTGATGAAAAGAGAGCAAAAATACTGAATTAAAGAAAATGATAATGTTTCTGCATTTAGACAAAATCAGCTGTGTGTGGGGATGGGCCTCGCCTGCAGTAAATTACAGGTAATAAAACAGGTAACAACAAGACACTTATTTTAATGCCAACATATTCTGCAAACTCATCCTGACATTTTCCATATAAATAAGAGGATCAGCTCCAACCCTTAACACTGGTGATGGAAAGTACCTTTTCCACAGAAATGTCCAGTTCCCTCCAGTCGTGATCTTAGGATCACACCATCTTCCTGTGTCTTTGCAGAACACGTGTGGACTTGGTAAGGGTCACTTTGCTCATAACAGCGTGGGTGCCTCCTATAATTTTGTTTCCCCCCGCTTCCCGCAGGATATTGCTCTCTCTTAGGTTAGCAGGCACTTAGTAACTGTGAAACTGAAAGTAATTTTTGGCTGGTTGTTCCAGTCACTTCGCACATGTTCACATTGTCAAGTAATCAATGCTCACATTGGGATTTCTGCTTTCACCCGGTTAAAGTCATCATTCCTGCCTAGGGACCCTTCAAAAGTGAAAAGGTGAATGAAAAATACAGACACCAGCTCCATGTTCAGTAAAACCAAAGACAGCAAGAATTCCAGACTGCAAAACTGATTGATGGAAGGGCTGCCCAGAGCAGTGGGTCCAGCAAAGGGGAGGAAAGAAGCAGAGAAACAGAAACACCACAGCGCAAGAGCTCAAAAGTAGTCAGAAACTAGTCACCTCTGGGAGACGAGAGCACCCTTGGGTGAAAAATCTAACTCTCAGCAGCTGCCAGAACTCTCCAGAGTTAATTCCTTGCAGGAAACTGAGGAGAGTAAATGAGGAATTGCCTGTAGGTGAGCCATGTTTGCATGAAGCTGTCTGCTCTTGTGGCAGTGGAGGAAGCAAAAATCTTGGATTGCAAAAAACTCCATCATTATGTGTCTTCATTAGGGAAAAGGAAAAGGGTAGCCAGCTCACATACACAAACACAGTCCAACAATGTTCAAGTACACCTGGACCAGGAAATTACCCCAGACCTCACACACGTACTTGTTAGTGAAAACTTTCCGCCTTCAGTGGTAAATGATGAAGCATGGACACATAGAATCAATGCAAGGAACTTCAAGAGTGATGGAAAACAACAGAAAATAGCGGCAAAGCAGACATTTGTTCAGAAGTAAGTGCTACTATCAAACAAATAAAAAGGATCGTAGATTTTTCTGTCACCAATCAGATAAACTTAAGTAGCTGATCCCTTCAGTGGGGCGGGAACATAAAGAAGAAGTAGACGAGCTCAGAGAAAAGGCAGTAAGAATACAGGAAAATACCAAATATGACTTTAGCAAAATAAAAACGAGAGAAAATACTAAACGTTAAAGTCCCAAATACATGAGCACAGACCTTGGTAATGGGGGCAGTGAAGTTTCACGACTTTGTGGTGAAACTGCAGTGAGTTAACAGACTAACAGTGAGTGAGTCGTGCAGAATGGCTGTCACTGATCTTCTTGTAGCTTCAAATACTGTGGAGACACCTTACATTTGCTTAGTCGTCGACAGATGCGTGTTTACTCCCTCTCTTGTCCTGTCATTACCCAAAGCCCAAAAAGTAGATTTTGTTCTTTTATAAAAAAAACTTTAAGGGAAGAGGATTACATTTAGCAGGTATAGAAATGAAATGAAAGGCTCATTTGTTAAATCAATCCTTTTTTTTTTTTTTTTTTTCCCCATTTCTTTCCCCCTCCCCTTTACTCACGCTTAGGACCCTGTGAAGGTTCTGAGCCCTGGGGAAAATAAACCTCAACCAGGGCACCTGATGTTTCCCAGAGTTAGTAAGACTCGTGGTTGAGAACGTGAGCTGTAGAATTCTAGCTGTGTGGCTGGGCTGTGCTCTTGCGTGGCCCCTGCTACCTCATCTGTAAAATGGGTATCATATTTGTACCTGCCTCAGAGCATTGTGGGAAAATGAGATGCTCTAGTGTAGAATAAAATACAACAGCACTTGGTTGGCAATAAGCAGTCACAAGAGTCAGCTGCTATTGTACTCTTGTCATCTTTTATTCTTGGCTGTGATGGGAACGATTGGTGAAGGATTGGAGCACACAGTGGTCTTGCAGTAGAGTTGAGGAAGAGTTTGGCTAAGAGGACTTGGAACGTCATGGCTCTCAGCCTCCTTGAGTGAAGGATTTTCTTCTTGATCTCTGAGGGCTGGAGCGAACATGCTCTGTGGGTCACGATACTTCTGTGTGATGCTGATTCTCTCTGCTGTGGGTGAGGACCACTGGAATTTTTAGGAATTCTGCTTTCAATTGACTATTCGTAAAGGTAAAGATGGTAAAGATGATTCCCTATAGCTCCAGAGAAAAGTAATGTCTGCTTTTTATTATTTTTGGAAAACTTGTTAGTGTGCCTTCTTGCCAGTTAGACAAAGACTTCTGCTTGCTAGGAGATTTCAATACATTTGGGGTAGGAGTTGGGGTTCCAGGAAGTGATCATAATGCTCCTCTAAATATTATGTGTCTCAAGAAATGACTTTAGTGCAATTGTTACAAATAGGTTTCACCATATTTCAGTCTCGGGGTGTTCTTACGACAATAGAAAGACTAAGCTTGACCTCATCCATACTCTAAAATTAGAACTGTGCCACACTGACTATATTTGTGCTTTAAATGCAGTGTGACAACACATTATACAAGAGATGTACTAAATTTTGATGTGAACTGGACGTCTCTTCTCTCAAATGAGGGGATAATGGCTTCTAAACATCGAGTCCAAGCAAATGACCTTTGTTCTGTTTCTGGTTTCTTCTGCAGGGAGGGAAAAATTTTCCTCCACCCTCCTCGGGTCCCTGGTTGGGTATGAAAATTCAGCTACAGCAGGATAACAGGAGAAAAGCATCCACATTTAGTTAATATGTTTTATGTGACGTGGGAAGCATTGTGAGGAAATGAAACCCAAAGAAGCAGTGAGACCTGAGTAATCTGGCCGTTCTGAGACGAGCACACTTGTCATAGAGGAGTGTGAGAGGTCGAGGATGGTCAAGCAAGTGTCATCAGCTGGGGAAACTGGGCAGGATCTGCCTGTCAGCACGTGAGGAGGAGGGAGAAGGTTCCTCTGCTGTCGGGAAGGCACCCCTTGCAGGAAGGTTCGTGATCCGTCCCAGGCAACAGTTGGAGGACGTCAGAATGACGTTCTCATCGTCTTTTCTCAAACTCCTGGCTGAAATGGTCTGCCCGATGGTCATGCTGTGTGTCCTGAATCCAACCGCCTTCCACTGTGCATGTTCTGCTGACCCTTTTCAGAGAATCCTGAGCCCCGTGTTCTAGCACACACTTGTCTTTCTCGCAGCCTCTGTCTACCACAGAGTCCTTGACGGTGAGACTGCGCTTATGCTCCCTTTCAGCACAGCCCCCTGCCTGATACGTGGGGGGCAGGGGCAGCAAAATCCTGGTCTCCCTTCACTGATGGCAATTATACATGGCTCTTGTCCTTGGCCTTAGCATACTTTTATTCTAAGAAAATAAATATTTTTCTCTATAATTCTCCCCCAAATTTATTAGTAATGGTAGTTGTGACAATGGTAGTGAAAATAGTGATGCGGATACACTTCCTCTAATGTCGTTCACAAAACCACCTTAGGAGGAGGCTTTCATGTTCTTCATATTTAATTATAATGTATGTAGGTAAATAATATTACATATAAATGCGTATAATTTATTATTAATAAAGTATCATTTAATATTTCATGTTATTATACTTCCTTTATAGATGAAGAAATTGTAGCTAAGAGAATTTATGTAACTTGCCCGAAATCACATCACTCCTGTATCTTGGAGCTAGGATTGAAATTCAGTTGTCTATGGAGCCCCAAGTTTTAAAGACCAAGATAATAAAAAAATATATATATATAATAAATAAATAAAAGTATAATGTTAAATGGAGAGATCGGTTGGGCCATGGTCTAGGGATAAAAGTTACAATTACTTGGAAGTGGTTCCAGCAGAAAAGAACTCACAGGACTTAGTTCACATCCGGATATTTTGATTTTCCTTCCACACCAATTTCTTCATATTTTGTTTATATGTTGTAATAGATGTATTTTTATAGGTTAATCAAGTATGTTTTTGTTACGAGGTGTGTTGTAAATAAATGTACGTGTTAATGAAGACTGAGCTTCCATCTTTTGAGGAGCACCAGGGGGCCTGCTCTGATGGAGCTGAGTTTGCCAGGTGGGGTGGGACCCTGGAGGGAGGAGCGTGAAATGATGGGCAGGAAGGCAGAGAACTCAGTCTTCGTATGAAGTTGAATTGGGGAAAGGAGAAGGAATTGGGATGGAAAAGGGCCTGTGGAGGACTGGCACTTAGAGAAGCTCCTTGATTTTTAGGCTCCTGAAAGCTCTCCACTCCTGATAAGGCCCACTGTTTCATTGTACAGAATGTACTTGTTTGTACAGAGTGAGAGGCATGGGAAAAAGGAAAAAAATATTTTTAAGGAAAGGTACAGGTAGGAATGAAGGCAAGCAGGCAGGCAGAAAGGGAGAGGAGGAAGAGGCACTTTATTTAATTTATATTTTAGTTGTTCATTTTGGTTATTCCCACTGGCCCTGGTACTCGAACCTGGGTCCTTAAGTTGTATATGGAAGGCACCCAACCGCTACTCCACCAGGGCGTGCCAAGAAATTATATTGACTTAGCTCTGTGACCAACAAGAAAAGTTACTACTGGTTAAATAATTTACTATCTTTGCTTTTGTGTCCTTATTTGTAATATAGGTGAATTATTTCTACTAAACCTGACTGATAGAATCTTTCATTGTGCTCCCTGTGTACAACCAAAAAGCTACATGAATCTGATATTCTTTTAGCTAATTCAATTTTTTATACATGGATAGCAAATATAAAAAAGCTTTATATGTCAAGCCTCATGAATTTTTACTGATATATGTATGTGTGTGAGTGCAGATGTGTGTGTAAATAATTGTGTAAAAATTCATGGGTTTACATACATGTTAATATATTATATAATATATACATTATACATATATTAAACATTTATATACACATATGTGCTTGCGTCTGTATATGCACATATATACACACACATATTAATGTCAGTTGCACCACCAACAAGATATGAAACATTTACAACAATCTCATCCTTGTTTATTCCTGGGAGATACCCAGGAAAATGGAGTGTCTTTGGAGACGGCCTGAGTCAGTCATCTTCAGTAAATGCAGAAGGAGGTGTGTGTGTGCGTGTATGTGTGTGTGGTGTTGGGGAGGCCAGTTATGGATGGCTACCAGGAAAACAAAGGTAGGGTTTATTATGCGGATTGAAATAATACTCCCCTGATGAAAGTTTCTTGTGAGTCGCAGTCTTCTCCAGCTGCGGAAAGAGAGAGACACCCGCACAAACGGAGATTTCCTGCATAAATGTAAATTTCCTTCACGAAGGATAACTTCTCTGTTTTCAGAGCTTCTCCTGAGTTTGTGGCTTATAAAAAATAATCAGCTCAAAATAATCCTTAAGCCAAAGAGGATATTTTGGGGGTGGCACGTTCTGCTCTTCTGTTCGTAAATGGAGTCACATGGCATGTGTTCTTTCATGCCTGGCTTTTCACTCTTTATTGATTTGGCAGATTCATTTATGTTTTCCTAGGTAGTAATAGTTTGGTTTTTTTTTTTCTTACCGAGTAATATTCTGCTACTTATGCAACTATTTATTCACTCAGTTTTTGTCTATTTTGAATAAAGCTGCGATGTGCATTTTTATGTAAGTCTTTTGCTGGATATACGCACTCATTTCTTTAGCGTATATAGGATATAAACTCAGGAGTGGAATTACTGGATTATAGTTCATAGGGAAAACTGCCCAGTAGTTTTCCAAATTGATTGTGCTAATTGACACTCCTACCAGCAATGGCCAGTTCCATATGTTCCAGTACTTGGCGTTCTTTGATCACATGTATAGACTCTTGTTCCGTAGTTCAGTCCTTCATCCGCTCTTATAAAAAGATATTCGCTGAGCCCTTCTGTGGTAGAGCAGACGGTGCATTGCAGTGAGTAGTCACGTCTAGCCTCGCTCTTGCAGTACAGCAGTGTGTGCTGGACGTTGTTTCTGCTGTGATGACCTCACTCTCAAGTTAGGGACCCACAGACCTGTTAGTGCATGTTACACTCACTTGTACAAGTGGGGCTCTTAATCCCTTTAAAAGGTACTTCTGCTCCAATATTAATTTGGGACTTTCCTGCAAGGAACAGCATTGACTTTTCTGTCCACCCTGTTTTCTGGCTTCTCTCTGTCTACAGCATCACCGGCACGATCCCCAGGCTTCCCATGGCTTGCCGTCCTCCTTTGCCTGCTCTTCTCTACTGTCCATCTCTGCACGAAAGATGAAGCAACAACTTGGAGAAAGTCAGAGAACTTTGAGCAAAATAATTTAGCTCAGTCTGTTGTGATGAGTATGTCTACTGATGAAGTTGGGTAAAGGTTAGAGAAAACAGAAAAGCCAAAGACAAAATTGTGACATCCGGAAACTATCAGTAGTTTGGAACATGGGATTTGGGACAGATATTGTAAGATAAGATTGCCCACTTAGAGAATGCTGCGATTTCTGGGGGTCAGTTATGATATATACAGAGTATTTTTCTTTTTGGTGATATGGCTGCTGATTGAGATTAACAAAGAGAGTGGTATTGTTTTTATATCTTAGCCTCCCCAACACCACACACACTTACACGCACACACACACACCTCCTTCTGCATTTACTGAAGATGACTGACTCAGGCCATCTCCAAAGACACTCCATTTTCCTTGGTATCTCCCAGGAGCAAACAAGGATGAGATTGTTGTAAATGTTTCATATCTTGTTGGTGGTGCAACTGACATTAGTATGTGTGTGTATATATGTGCATATACAGACACAAGCACATATGTGTATATAAATGTTTAATATATGTATAATGTATATATTATATAATATATTAACATGTATGTAAACCAATGAATTTTTACATTTATATTAGTAAAGTGTGTCTTACATTCTGAAAAATTAAGCTGAAAATGCTGTTATATTTGCCTTATTTCTGAGCAAACATGAAGTCAGCTGATGATGTTCAATTGTTATACAGGGAAGTACTACTCAGGAAAATAGTGATTCCTGAGTCTTCCCATCTCCAGAATCCTGTTCAGAGCAAGCCTTGTAAATACCTCAAGGGCAAACTGGTGGCTATAGCCTCCTACATCTTGAAGCTGGAAGAAATCTCTGAGTAATCTCCGCCTTGTGATCTAATTTTATTTATTAAGAGAGACTGATGCTTCTTATTTATTGTACCTCTAGCATCTTTCACCAAGGCCAGTTACCTCCCTGTTAGACCACTGGGTGCCTTCCAGCATTCATCTATCCTGGCTTTGTAGGAAGTGTGACTACCTCATGGCAGATGGATGAGAAAACTAAGCATACCTGAAAGCAAATGTCCAGGGTGACATTTTATAGACTCTCTCAATAGGCCAATCCCAAGATGGCAGGCAAAGCATCAAAGTCTCAGTCAGAGGCAACAGAACAGAACAGAGACCTTGAGGTAGAAACAGTACGTTCAGAAGAGTCTACTGTTGACAGTCTAGGAGGTGAGGAACATAGTCCCTCCATACTATTGTTTTTGATGGAGAGAAAATCATTAAGTGTACTCTATTCCTTCTTTTTAAAATGAATACGTGCTGCTTGATACCCTTGAGGGCAGTTAGATCTTAATTCTGGTTTGTCAAAAAGTGCTGGATCCAGTGAAGTCTGCTAATACACTATGTTGCAGCTGAAATAAAAAATTGCAAGGAGTAGTACACCAGTTAGGAGAGTGTTACAAGGAAGAGAAAAATCTGATTTCAGTTGCCCTTTTCAATGAAGAGGATTTATTGTCTCGTGTACCTGAGCACCCAGAGGCAATAAAGTCTCCATGATGGGTTCATCCAGAAACTTAATGGCAGCACCAAGGTCTCAGTTTCTTTTTCTTCCCCACTCTAGGTGCCATGGTGCCATTTTCCACCTAAGCCTGGTTGCCTTCACGGTTGAGCGATGCCTGCCATGGGCATTGGGCTGATGGAGTTTCTGTTTAATTCTGATTAGATAGAGAGTGCTTATATCATAATATTCTTATCAAGTCCTGGTATCAATCCTGATAGAACTTCATAAGTTGCATGCCCACAGAAAACCCTGGCTTGGCTTTAACCAACCAGAGACCACTGATGGAGTGAGGGGAGCATTGAGTTTACTCTGAAAATAAAAATGTGGGATACATGGAAAGAGGTGGCTACCCCAATAATATGTGTATTAAACAGAAGGAAAATATGCATTTATTGGGTGGATAACCAAATATGTCCCGTATAACAAGGAGAATTCACTTCTGAACTTCGGAACTCTTGAATCCCACTTATCTAGATTCTAGATCCCGCTATGAGGAACTCTGATTCAACACATTTGTGTTTTATCACATCCCCCCTGTCGATTCTGGTAATGAACCACCTTTGAGAAGCACAAGGGAAAAATCCAAGAGAGACTTTAGAAAAATTTTAAAAAGAATGTTTATGAATTCTTTTTTCTTTTAACAACATTATACATTCATAACCCCAAATTTAGAAAATATAGAAAAGGATAAAGATGACAAATCAAAAAATTTTCCCTTGCATGGGAAATCTTTATTTCCTAAAGAGCTGTAGTTTTGTTAAGGCCAAGTACCGAGCATGAGCTTGGACAATATCTACTGTATTCTTTTTGATGAATGCTTTACATTTCATTAGAATTCTACCTCTTCAGAGCAATTTTGTGGGACACTTGCCAACAATTAATGATCCTGCTGCACTGTTACCACTCGGGGACAGGGGAGCTCTGTCATGTCATCACTAAGACTGGTTTTATGGAGATCATCATTAATCAAGAGAGGATGGCCACTTTGCAAATATCCAGGCCTGAGAAGACAACCACCTCCACCGAGGAGTCTTCCCTGAGAGACTGAATGTGACTCAGCCTTCCCTGCCAATGACTGGGCTTTCGCGATGGCGTTCCTGGAGGACTCAGGCTCAGGTCAGGGTGATCTTCTTGTTTGCACGCTCTGTTGAAGGTGAACTCATTGCCCCACACTTCATGTTCAAATGCACACCTGACCTTTGGGCTGTTTGGGGACAGGTCACCGTTTTGCCTTACTGGTGCCATTTGCGTGTCGTGTTAATGAATACAGGCAAGAATTCATAGATGTGATGAGTTTATAAATGAACAGATTACAGTAACCTATATGCTCCAAAGTCTTACATCCTTCAAAGTCCTCCATGAAAGATCCATGGAAGTCACTTTATAGCTCCTGGTAATTACAGTCATATAACAGCAACAACAAAAATCTCTTTTAGTTTATTTTGTTTGTGCTGCTATGAATTGTTTTGAGAATCATAGAAAACTATGCATCCCTTTCCTAGTAGGGATTGTATGTATCATACAATATGCATACAATAATTTTAATGTAAATTTTGCCAATCCCTGTACAGGTTAATGGAGCCCATATTGGGGAATACAATTTTTGGCTGGATGCTTCAATTGTGGACTCTTGTATAACTGCCATAATTTATTTATTTGCCTGCTCTACTCTGTGTGTGATCTTCAGTGAACTACTTACCCTCTTGTCCCTAAGTTTTATTATCTACAAAATGGGTATAATCTGAGAACCTGCTTCCTAAAGCTGTGTGTGCAATGAAGGAGACTGATGGAGGAATCTGCCCCAGAGGTGTAGTATGAGAGGGAGATACCAGGGTTTGGTCCAATCCACTGTACACTGAGATAGGTGAATTCGTTAAGATACTGTCCTTTAGATCACATGGCACTCCCTTTGCATGAAGTTTACCTGCTGTGTTATGAGGAACAGTGAAAGGTGTTATGTAGGGGACCAGTTTCCATATTCACATTTGTATTAGATGTGAGATCATGCATAAAATGAAGCCGAGAAGCCCCTTAGGAGAAGCGAGCCCTAGACCAGGATGACATCAGGGGCCATAGGGGACACAGGGGACGCAGACAAGGTGGTAAAGAGTACCTCACTGATGCACATGAAAGGGGAAGGAGAGAGGAGTTGAGGTAACACTGAGGTTTCTGCCAGCTGCAGGTTTCAGGTTGGCGTGACTCTGAGAGGGACACAGCAGTAATAACAGTAAACTTTGAAGGTTTGAATTGGAAGGGTCTGAGGCTGCTGACTTGGCTCCCTCGGGGAGTTGGCTATTTGAAGGGAATGGGGTGTGGATATGTGGGAGTCTGTGACTGAGGTGGTGCTGGAGCTTTCCAGAACTTGGCGTCACAAGAGACCGGAGATACGAAGAGAGGACAGAGACTCACGCGCATATACTGGGCAACGTGAAGTGATCAGGAGATCCCTGAAGACAGTCAGGGGAGAGGGAAAATGATGGTTTGGATCACAGCTTGAAAAGAATAGAAGAGCAGAAGTCTGTAAATTCCAAAGACTCTAAATGGTCTTGTCAGATTAGAAGTGACAGGCACTTGAAGATGGCCAGAGAAGTTTCACCTGGGGTGTGGGGGCAAGCCTGACGCGGTGTGCTGACAAGGACAGGGGCTGGGAAATGAAGACATGTGTGCGGTGATTTCTTAGTGTCTGGGTGCATCAACCAAGATGGTCCACGATCTCAAGACGAATATGGAGAGGGGAATGTTTAAAGAGGAGGAAAATTAGTCCTGGGTGAAATCTAGAATTTTCCCCCATGGTTTTGGCCACAGTTGGTGAGGCTGGCTGTCCTCTCTTCACAGCTCAAAGGATTTCCAGAATAAATGTCAACCTTGGTCCCAGAAACCCATAGTTCTACTTATCTGGATTGCCTCGCCAACATCCATTTCTCAGAGATACGTGAATCCTGATGCCCGGAGTTGTGCAAAGTAGTGCCACCGGCTGTGATCACTGACGAGTGCGAGCCGGAGTACAAACCCTGCTCAGACTCATCAGAACCCGCAGCACTAAATTTCTGGGGATTGATTTACGTTCTCAGGTTGCAGACCTCATTTCTTCAGGACTTTCACAAGCTTTCCAGGAAACATAGCCCTAGATGCCATTGGCACTTTGTGCCCATGAAGGTAGAGGAACTGGAGCTGAAAAGTAGGGGGACACAGCAGCCCCGTTTACTGTTTGCATCCAGTCTCCTGCTTGGCTTTTCCAGATACCGAGCTAATAGGTTCACTTTATTGCTGAGGCCAGTTGGAATTGAGTTGCTGCTTCTATGCAGCTAAAAACATTTTACCTCAAACACTCTTCCATTTCTCTGGATACAAGTTTAGAAATAAAAATTAAAATATCCATTTCCTTTTTATCCTGAACTTTACAGGGCTATTTCACATCCATTATCTCATTTGATGCTAACAAATAGTGTGCCATTTTACAGATGAACACCGTTAGTGGATAATTGGGAAATAGAACTCACATCCCTGAATCTCATTTACTACATCCCTGTGTACATATCTTTTAAATAGACAGCTGAATATTGAGTCAGTAGTTTCATATTCTGCTTTCTGTTCTATATATAGATATATCGTGGAGTATTTTTCTGTGTCACTGAAGTCCCCTACAAAGATGTGGCCTTTAGTGATTGATCGGTACCTTAGTAAAGATGCATCAAATAATAGTTAATAAAAAAAATAATCACAAAGCTATTTTTAGAGAATTTAACCAAATAAACTCAGATCCTAGAGTTACATACTAGAGTCATGAAGGGACTTGAACACTTTATCTTATATTGATAATTTTAAGGTTATTATCCTCATTTAAAAAAAAAATGTTTGGAGAATAAGAAAGGCAGAAGAAGGGTAAATCTGGAATAAATATTGCCTGATTTTCAAAGGCAGAGAGTTAGAATTATATACCTAAAGCTTGATGTGAAAAATCTAGGATTAATTCAGAATGTAATGAAGTGTTCAGTTTGTGAGAATTTGGAGAAGAATTTGACAGTCATCAATATAAATCCTGTCAAACTAACTTAGTCACTGGGGATGTCAGTTATCAATAACTTTTTAGGTATAGGGTGACTGTTTTGAAAGCTCAAAGGTATTTCATATTATTCTGTAATCCCAACAAAACTTTTGACATTCTCCTCTGATAAGTTGTTGGGTTAAGGTGATAAAGGGAAGGCTGTGAAGTCAGAGGGTTCAGTAGATTGACAAGTAGTTTTAAAATATACCCAGTGTGTGCATACCTTGCGTGACTCAACTTCCCAGAAAGGAGCTCATTTCAGTCAGTGACATGCGATCCACCTTCACTTGTGCAAATGTCGTATTTTATTTCATTTCATCGTCATGCCCCTGTCATCCCCAATTCCAATGCCATTTCAAGTCCGAGACACTTGCTGGTGTGTTTAGGAAGTGAGCTTCCTACCCTTCTTCAGTATGTGTTTTAGATATTGGTGTAGTCCTGAAAATGTGTGGTGCTGTACATGTTCAAAAAATTTAAATAAACCCGGAAGCGTAACTGAGACATAAATCAAATCTCTTTTGCTGATATTCATTTAAAAATTCTTTTATAACTCTGAATATTAATCTCCTGTAACTTTTGGATCACTCAAATATCTTCTGTCTGTCACCTGTCTGATAACTTTGTGTCCTGAATTAGAGAAAATTCTTCAATTTTGATGTGACCAAAACAATTTCCTCCTTACTGTGTAGACTTTTTAGATCTTGCATAAGAAATCTTTGTTGGGGCCCTGTGTTGGAGTAGAGATTGGGTGTAGTCCACATACATCCCAAGGTCCCATGTTCATGTCCCAAGGCTGGTGGGAAGAACCAGCATCAACAACTAAATAAAATACAGTGCTTCTTCCTTGTTTCTCTTCCTGCCTGCCTGCCTCTCTGTTCGCCTTCATTTCTGTCTTTACCGCTCCTTAAAAAAAAATCCTTCTCAGGTGACCTCAAAAATTAGAAAAATTAATTCAAAACCTAGCATCAAACTCAATTAAAAAAATCAAAATAAAGTTTGCTCATTAAAAATGTCTATAAGAAAATTAATATATGAATCACAGACTAGGTGAAAATATTCACAGAATAGGTATCTGACAAATGACTTACATATAGCATTTAAAGAGTGCTTATAATTTAAAAATAAAAGATAAATTATCTTAAAAATGGGGAAAATATCTCCTGGCCTCACAGTGATGGCTGCCAGAGGGAAGGTGGCAGTGGGCCAGGACCCTGGAGTCTGCTGGTGGGTGCTTTGCGTAAGACCCAGAGAATGAGAAGTGAGGTTAGTATTTCAAGATGAGTGTGGCTTTGTAAACAAAAGGAAAAATAGTAGTGAAATTACTATGCTAAAAATGGGCACCATATTGAGCAGATATATCCCCCCAAATTATTGAATTGCCACCAAGTACACGGATAGGTGCCCGACATAATTATTCAATGCAAGTAAAGACACAATGAGATACCAAAACAGAGCTGCCCGAGTGGCTGAAATGAAGAGAACATAGCATCACCGATGCTGGCGAGGGTGTGGGGCGGCCACAAATTGTTGGTGGGAGTGTAAAATGCTATCACTGTTTTTGGAGGAGATCTAAGAGATTCTTGTCAAATTAAACTCTTAACTGAACACAATTCTATGGCAGAGCAGTTTCACACCTAGGAGTCTACCCTAGAGAAAGACTTCTACAAAAATGTTGGGATTTTACCGCACACCGAAGGTGAGGAGACTGTGGTGTAGCCCTGCGCTGGAATGCGATCCCACAATACAGATGAACAGACCACAGCTACAGGCAGCAACATGGATGGTTGTAGAGCATGATGTTGTGAGACAGAAACCTTAAACAGGGGTCTGTTTGTATAAAGTTCTAAATAGGTCGTAGCTTTCTATGGAAGGAAAAACAGATCAGAGGCTGATTGCGGTAGGGGCAGGGGTTGACCAAAGGGTGGTGTTCTGCTTCTTGATAATGGTCTGGTTTACAAATGTATACGCATTTGTCAAGCTAGGTGCATGTGCATTTAAGATTTGTGCATTTTATTGTGTGCATATCACTTATTTATGTGCATTTTCCCCCAAAGGGAAAAAAATGAAAAGAATATTGACTTTAATTCATGATATGCTTCTGAACATAATAAAAGAGGATGATTCCTGATATTTGCAGAGGGTGAGATATGAGAAGAGGTCTTTCTAGTAGAATGTTAGTAGTAGAATCTAGGAAGTGGGTATAGGGATGCTTATAAAATGCCTTCAAGTTGGCAGTTCTAGTAATTTATTCATTGTTAGTCAGGCCTCTCCAGAGAAAAAGAAACAATGGGAAATTAGGATATAGAATAAAGTTTGTAATAAGGAATGGGCTCAAATGATTACAGAGAGTGGAATATCCTAGAATCTTCTGTCTAAGTGGAAACCCAGGAACTCCAGACCTCAGAACAAGAAGGGCCAATGGTTTAAGATCCAGTCGAAAGTCTGGAGAAGACCTAGCTCAGGCAGAAAGAAAGAATTCAACTTTTCTCTAGTTTTTTTTCTAACTGGTGCCCTCAGTTGGGTGGATGATGCCACCTAAAGGACCTGGGTTGCTCAGTCCACCAGTTCACCTGCTAATCTCTTCCAGAAGCCTCTTTGCATCTCTCCCCAGAAATAATGTTTAATCCCATCGCCCAGTCAAACTGACACGTACGTTAACCACCACCTGCAGACTCGTAGTTTTCCCTGTAATTGGTCGTGTAATTTGCAAACAATGACTCCTTGCTTTCTCCTTTCCATTCATGTAGCACCTCCAGCAGTGCTGACAGTCATGGTGATGGGTGTGCAGCTTTGAGTCACAAGCTTCCTGGTTCTGCAGGCAGTTCTAGATCATTTTTATCTCTCATTTTAAATAAAAACTATTTTCTAGTATTTGCTGTGCACAAGAATAAATGTGTGACATAGAGAAGTTACAGTGCACAGCAGTGAAGAGCTGGACTGTGCCCTCCCTCAAGAATTCAAGTATTATCGACATTTTGGGGTGTGTCTGTGTGTTCTTCCATATCCCTCTGATCTGCCACGTCGTCCACCCCAGAAGTAGACACTGTGTTGAATTTTGTTTACAAAATTCTTTACTTTTTTACAGGCTATTATGCAGTGTTGAGCATGGGTTTGTTTGCGGGCTTATATTAATGAAATTATTGTACATATTTTTCCTTGCTTTTTAGGTGTCTCTAAAGGGATCCTCCTCTACTTAGTCTTCCAGACTTTCCTTCTGGATATTATGTTTCTAAGACTCATTCCTAAAGTTATTTATAGCTGTAACTCATTCAATCGGCAATGTTACAGACTATCACTAGTATGAGTGCTCCACAGTTGATTTACCACATCTCCTATTGATTGACATTTTAAAACTATGCTCTTACTTGCTACAATCCTGTAATAGTAACTATAGCTGGTAGATATGTCTGGATTTCCACTAGTCATTCCCAAGTAAGAAATAATTGTGTCTTAGGATACATGAAACCTCAGAATTTTAGGGCTGGCCAAATGCTTGCCACAGTATCTCCAGCAATTTAACTTCCCATTAGAAGGGATAAGTGTTTTCATTGACTCAAATCCTTTGGTGCACAGGATCATCAGTGTTCTTAATTTTTGTCATTCTAGTCTATTCAAAACGATTTCTTCTTATGGTCTTAATATATATTTCTTTCATTATTCACACAGTTGACCTAGTGCTTATTTGCGTTTACAGTTCTGTTTTTCTGAAGGAGACGTGCAGGCAGGAATAACGACGAAGAGGCAGGCAGGCAGGAGAGACAGGAGGAGGAAGCATTTTTATCAACCTTACATAGCTGTTCATCCTGGCCGTTCCTGCCTGTCCCGGGTTGTAAACCTGGGACCCTGGGGTGTGTGCGGATGCCTCCCAGCCTCTACACCACAGCACATCTCCCATTCTTCTCTACGTAAAATACTAGTTCATGTCTTTTGCCCACATTTTTGCCAGTTTTTCTGTTAACTTTTCAGATCGATTTAAAGAGTTCTTTCTATATTTTAGCCTTTCATGTATATTTTGAAATATATTTCCTCTTCATCATGTCCTTATGCAGGATATATTTTTTCCAGTGGGTATAAAATAATCTGATAGAAAATTTATCAATCTTTTCCACTTTATTTAGTGATTTTTGTCATTTATTTAAGAAATTCTTTCCTATCCTTGGATCATAAAGATATTCAGTAATAAAATGGGATGATCATTTTCATGTTATTTTCTAGTATTGACTCTAACTTAACTCTATTAATACAACTTATTCTATCTTTTTAGAATACATTAGGAATAATCTTTCATATTTTATTCTCTAGAAGTGTTTATATATTTTGCAAGGATATGTTTGAAAAGTTGATAGACTATTCCTGTTAAAAGATCTTTCCTATGGGAAAAATTTTAATTACTGATTCTATTTCCTTAATGGTTATAGTATTGTTTAGACCATTTCTTCTTGAGTCAGTATGGTTAAATTATGTATTTCTAGAAAGTTGACCACTTTATCTGTTGTCAGATTCATCAGCATTAAATGTTTCATAATATTGTTTTATTCTCTAACCTGCTGAATCTGCCTGCATGTCCACTTTTTCACTCCTGATATTGTTTTCCTTTGCTCCCTCCACTTCTTTGTCCCTTGCTGAATATTACTAAGGCTTTGTCCATCTCTATTTCTATTGTCTTTTCAAAGAACCAGTTTTTGATGTTTGAATCCTGATCTTTGATTTGCTCTTATTTTATTTCCTTTGTTTTACTTTTTATATTTATTTTATTGTTCTTTCCTGAATTCTTCAGTTGGAGGTCTAGCAAATGGACTTCCAGTTCCCCTCTCTACATCACAGGCATTTAGAATGATCACTTTCCTTCCAGGTGCCACTTTCCTATCTTAGTGTCAATTTTAAACCCACAAGTTTTGATAAATACTAATTTTCTTAATTTAACGATAAGCATTTAAATTTTCCATCATGATTTTTTTAATCTTACTTATTTGATGCACTATTTTTTCATCAAAAGCATCTTCTCTTCATTCTCCTCTTCCATTATTTGGACCTTCTAAGTTCTTACACTGATGACTAGTTCTGTAAGTTATAGTCTCTATTTCTACTATAAGTATTCAAAGTTACATATCTCCTCTAAAGACCACTTTTGCAGTTTTTCACAAGTTCGACATCGGAATTCCTCACATTGCAAATTTCCATTGCAGGAATTCTTGCTATGTGAATGCAAGAAACAAATATTAAGATATTTAAAGGTAGATTTGAGGGCCGTCACCTCCCTTCATCTGAAAAAGGGGGTTTGCACTAGTTAGGGTTCTTTAAGTTCCAAAAACCAAGACACTCAACCCAGTGTAATAAAAGGGAATATATTGACTCATGCTTTAAAAGGCTAGAGACGGGAATTATGTTTCTCCATTTCTTGGCTGTGATTCCTCTATATTGTCTGTAATCTCAAGCAGTCTTTCCTTCAAAAGATACTCATAGACGCTTTAAAGTAGAAGTAAAACAGTCAGCTTGCTACATCCTGGTGACAACATAGGATGAAAACCACGGGATTAGAGCAGCCAAACAAAACAGCGTTAGGTACCTGGTGGTATCACGACACGGCCAGATCCCTGTGCTGCTGAGCGCTTGAACATAAAAACAAAAAGCCTTGCTCTTGAAAAGCTAATTCACATAAGGATTTCCATGACCTGTGGTCAACTCTGGTCCTAACTGGAAGCATTTGGAAGCCCATGATACAGAGACACACTTGAACGGTCTGGTCTGAGTTTGCGCCTCAGTGGATCGCAGCTTCCATCACTTCGCTGCCCCCAGGAGACGTGGTAGATGCTTGGAGCACATGGACGAGGCTTACAGCACCATTCACGGTAAATGTGGTAGATATTTTACTTCAGAACATCCAGGAGGGCAGATCTCTTCCCAGAAGTCACGTTACTTCCTGGAAAAGGAAAACAGGGATTTGGGAACGTAAATTGCCATACGAAGTTTAGAATTGCCTCCCTGAAGGAGTGAGTGGTGTTGTCCCACAGAGCCACGCGTGAGGGAGTATTAAGTGGGGTTGGGGAAATCCCAGGGTAACTGGCCGACCGCCCCTACATTTCAGATGTGGTCCCTGGCGCCCCCTGGTGGAGCAGTGTCAGGTCCGTTACCTCGGAAGGAACAGTGCGAACGGCTAACTACAACATGATTCTTCTTCCTCCTCATCCTGCCTGCCTGCCTGCTCGCTTCCACTCCTGCCTGCACCGTCCCGTTAAAAATAATGTGATCCGTGGGCGCAGAGAACACAGTCTAAAGAAACTCAGGGTGGTCACAGTTCGCCAAGTTCCTGCCATGTCGAATCAATGATTGCAGTTTGTAGCGAGGGTTTTATATTGATTACACGGTTGTAATTGAGTACTTCACTGTTTTTTTGTCTCTGCAAAAATGGTGAGGTTCATCCAGTCAAGTGGAATAAGGTGATTACCTGCACTGTAGTTGCGTAGTAATCGTCCCGTCAACAAAACATGGCTTTGCATCTTTCAGGGGGAGCTACAGTGCTAACACCTATTTTGAAAAAAAAAGGGAGGCACTTGTAAAGATGTTATATATAAAATCTGCTAATTAAAAAAATAAGAGTAGCATTTCTAAATTTACCTTTTGGTAAGTTATAACTAGCATAAGACAGAAACAAAATGATAGCACAGTTGAAAGAAGTGGAAGAGATAGTGGACCAGAAATTTCCCTTTCCCCCAATCACATTGACTGTGAAATGGACTGCAGCTCTTTAGCTCTTCTGGTATCCATACTGCACATTTTCACCACAAAGTGATGTTGTCACCTCTCCATCAAGGGTGAGCCTGTGGCCTTTCTTATAAGAGTTTTCAAATATAGCTCCCAAATTCGTTGACACTCTTCTCGAAAGATAGGCCCCTTCCCTGCTCCATGAATCCAGGTGGTAATTGCTTGACCGAAGGCATGTGGAGGAAATGCTACCGTTCCACAGCAGCTGTCATTTCCAGTCTCCTGGAAGACTTGCTCTGGGGACCCAGTCACCACATTGTAAGGAAGCTAATCTGTCTCCAGAGAGTCTCTGAGGGAGAGGAATTTGTCAGCCATGTGACTGAGTTGTCTTGGAGTGGATCCTCTCCCGTCTGACATCTAGTGGAGCAGAGATGGATTGTCCCCACCCAACCTACATGGCAGATCTGTGAGCGACAGAATGATTGTTGTTTTTATTTAACACATTTTGAGATGACTTGTTTTATGGAAATAGCTACATCATCACTATTGGCTGTGAACAGGCTGAGCGTTTTGTTCTTGTCAGTAAAATGTGGAGGAACTGATGTTCAGTGATGATACCTACATTCGAAAGACCTTGGGGGCCTCTGCTCCCTCTGGTTATCCTGCCTTCGGAGCCTATTGGAGGGTGGGAGACATATGCCCAGCGGCTTGTTGCTCTAGTCACTGTGCAGCCTACCTCCCTAAGTGTGACACCGTCCAGGACCGGCAGGCTCCCATGGATTGACAAGACGCATGGACAAGCTAGGCAAGATCTGCTGAGCCTGTCTGGAGAAGAGGATCTTGAATGTTTCTCTTACGTCATCATTTTAGCTTCTGCCATGGGTAGATTGGTGTGGAGAAAAAGCTGGAGAAGAAGAAGGGTAGAACCCTCTCTATGTGCTTAAAATGTCAGCCATGCTGCAGGGCTCATCATGGAGTAGGATAGGGACACATGTAAGGACCGATGACACAGCAAGGGTAAAGAATATTTAGGGGATGGCAAACTGGAGACATAACTGAAAATAACCTTTAATACAAAAACATTTAAAAAATGAAATACACACGGAATGCAGTGTAGCCTGAAAATGAGTGGACATGACCTACATGTGTTCATAAAAACATCACACACAGTGTTGAATGGAAAAAGCAACTTAGGTGGCAAACTGTATTTTTATTAGCAATTCGAAGATTTTCAGCAGCTGATCTTATCATTAATTGGACATTGAAATTTGGGTCAGCCGCCTGGGAAAGGCTAGTGATTATGGCTTATTTGATAATTGAAATTTTATCAGTTATGTCAAAGTTTGGATCAAATTGTTATTCATAAGGCATGTCCTGGTGGCCTAGTGGTCAAGTACATCATGCAGCCCACGTGTATCCGGGGGGCCTGCGCTCAAGACCCAGGGCTGTGGGGGAACAACCAAGATGAACAACTAGGAAAAATAGAGTGCTGCTGCTTTCTCTCTCCCTGCTTGCCTGCCTGCCTGCCTTCATTCCTGCCTGCACCTTTCCTTTCAATGTTTTTTATTTATAAAAATAAACTTTAAGCATAATAAGATATCAATCAACATCAGTGAGATTGGTATTTTAATAGATAATAATTCTTGACAACTGTGAGATGTATGTGCAGGAGCGTATCAGCGATATGAGACTAGCTTTAATTTCATCAATCTTGTGAATTACCTGGAATTTGATTGTAGAATATGCTTTCCAGAAATTTTATTTAGAGTTTTTATTTGGTGTGCTCATAATACACCTGTTCCCTAATCCTAAACACTCAGGCTTTGCTCGTAGGTTATGGTTTACTCCCGCTCTGTCTGCTTCAGGGAACTAGATAGAGCACAGAAACAGGTAACTCTTAGGATACTGTGAGACTTGCATTACAGAGCCCGGCACAGGTTTAAAGCTCCATTCATACTTGCCTCAAATTGTTTCTGAAATTGTGATGTTTAGTCTGCCCTACAGCTCTGGAGATCTTCAAGACCTGTGATTTTATCAGCTCAGGAGCCTTCACTCTGGGTAATGAGCATTATCCCGGTTATGTCTTTCACATCTAGTCTGTGAACGGAGACCAGCGCTTCTGAGAATTTATCAACAGTGCTCTTTCCTTTCCCTTTTTATTTTCAGTTCTGTGTTCGCTGTGGATTAGATTATTCCCTCCCTTCCTGTCGGTGAATATAGCCACAGCCTTTGACGGTGACTTTGCAGTGCTTCCCACTGTGGGAGGATGATACATCCCTTTCACCACTCCCAACCCCAATTTAGAATGTAACTAGCAGACTTGCTTTGGCCAGTGGAATCCTAGCAAGGATGACAAGCACTGAGAGGTTTGCCTGCATGGTTGGACTTGTTCTCTTGCTCTTTTGCTATCACCATGGGAGGAATTTGTCCCAGACAAATAACATCTTTGGGATTTTGATGAGGATTACATTAAATCTGTATTTTGCTTTTGGTGAAACCATCATTTTAACAGTGTTGATTCTTATAGTCCATGATCATCAAATATCTTTCCATTTCTTTGTATTTTCCTCTATTTCTTTTAGCAACGTCTTGTAGTTTTTGGAGTATAGGTCTTTTGCTTCTCTAATTAAGTTTATTCCAAGGTATTTCATTCTTTTTGTCGCAATTGTAAATGGAATTATTTTCCTGAGTTCTCTTTCTGTAAGTTCATTGTTTGCATATAGAAATGCAACAGATTTTTTTAATGTTTATTTTGTAGCCCACTATTTTACTGTATTTACTTGTTGTTTCCAGCCAATTTTTACTAGAGTCTGGGATTCTCTATATTATCATGTCATCTCAAAATAGTGGTATCTTCACTTCTTCCTTTCTGATTTGGATACATTTGATGCACTTTTCTTGTCTGATTGCACTGACCAGGACTTCAAACACTATATGAAAAAGTAGTGGGTGGGGTGTACATCCTTTGCCCTGTTCCTGATCTTAGAGAAAACTTTTAGCTTTTGCCCATTAAGGATGACGTTGGCTGTGGGTTTTTCATATTTGACCTTTATTATGTTGAAGTATGTTCTATCTAATCCATTTTTTGAGAGTTTTTAATAAAAGGGTGTTGAATCGTATTAAATGCTTTTTCTGCATCAATTACTGTGATCATATAGTTTTGCCCTTCCTTTTGTTGATATAGTGTATGACACTTATTGATTTGCATATGTTGAACTATCTTTTCATCTCTGGAATAAATTCCATTTTATTATGATATATAATTATTTCAGTCAGTTGTTAAACTCAGTTTGCTGGTGTTTTGTTGAGGATTTTTGCATCAATATTCATCAGAGATACTCTGTAATTTTCTGTTTGGAGATGTCTTTGTCTGGTTTTGTACTCAGAGTAATTTTGACACCATGAAAAATACTTGGAAGTTTGCTTTCTTCAGTTTTTTTGGAACAGGTTGAGAAGTACTGGTATTAATTCTTTGAAGGTTTGGTAGAATTCACGAGTAAAACCATCTGGTCAGGCGTTTTGTTAGTATTGATCTTGCTTATTGCATTCATTACTCTTAAATCTCTGCTAGTTTCTTTTATAAAATTATAATTTCTGCTTTCTGGTCATTGAGTTTATGTTTGAGCTCATTGACTTGCTTTGCTGAGTCCTCTTATAGTTCTTTGAACTTTGTTTCTGAAGTTTTTTTTCCTTTGAGTTTCTTTATGATTGCTACTTTGACTTCTTTATCTGTTAAAAAGAATTAATCCTCTATGTCTATGATGTTAGTTTCTGATAAGGTGTCATCTCTTTGTGATAACATGATACCTTGAGATTTTGAAAGATACTGAGTTCTTTCCCCTCCCTGCATTGCATTCATATAGCTGAGCTTCCCGTTTTTTTTTTTTTTAATTGGTGGTTGGTGCTGTGGTTTTGCTTTACTTTTTTGATCCTTACAGGCTTCCATAGGATCGCTTGCTAAGTCAGGGAGGTGGAGGATGGCCTTTAAGTGGGGGAGGATTGCTCTGGAGTAAGAGAACAGCTGGATAGCTATTGTTGTGATCTGCAGTGGGTGGGGGAGTTTGTTCCTGTGGGTATCACCCAGGTCAACCCTTTGCTCTTTCCTCCCTGGCACTCAAGCTGGGCCCCGCCTGCTCTGTGAGTTGGCCTCACTGGCTGCCTTTGCTGTGTCTTCTGCTCCCACAATTGTAGCCAGAACTGCATCCATCCAGCTGCTGCCACAGCCCGCATCTCCCTGGACCTGCCTTCAGATGCTCAGATGCATGGAGTTCCTCCAGGGATCCTTTCAGTGCTGTTACTATGGCTCCTAAGTTGTTAGGGTGGGCCCTGCCAGTGTCCCTTCCAGAAAAACTTGAGTTTGCCGAAGGAGTGAGCTCCGCGGCCATCTTCTTGCCTCCTCTCTCTGCTGGCACACCTGTGACAGCAGTTTAGTCCACGCATTACTGAGGGAGCCAGCAGGAGAGTAAAACTTGTTCCAAGAGTAGCTGAGGAACAGTTATTTCTAGATGTTTGCAAAAAGATTGTTGAAGTTATGAGAGTATAACAACTGGTTCATGTTCAATAGAGCCATGCATTACTCTTTGAGGTTCTCTTTTCTGTTGAACTGTGGAAATAAACATCAACCAGTAAAATAAGCAAAGGGTCTTGCTTGGCGTTTGCTTTAGTAAGGGAATCAGCACTATCACACTACTGTTTTGGAAGAAACTCAAAGGCAGGCAGAATCGGAGACAAAGTTCATCATGAAAAGGGAGAGGCTTCAGATCTGTCCTGAAGGGTGACTGCTGTCATGGGGAAGCCATAGACGGCAAACTAGAAGTATTGGTTGGGGTGTGTATTTGACCTCATTTGACCTCTCCTAAGTTGACAGCGGAGACAAAAAATAGAGACACTCGCTGATTAATCCAACTTAGTCTTTTTGGACTGATTGTTTACAGACCCTAGACTGTTCATGGAAATAGTGGCCTGACTTCCTACAGGCCTGACCTCTAGCTGCTTGGCTTCCTGGGCTGGTTATGCAGAAGTTGGGTGCTTTCCTGAGCTGGGTTCTGTGTTGGCCTTGTTAAACAAAATTCTAGTTGGACATTGAGGGACATCTCACTTCCCCTTTACCTTATTTCTAAAGTTGGATCATTTTTTCTTAACACTGTGTGTTAGGGTAGAACAAATATGGGAAATTGTAAGAAATTTATACAGTTTTGGAAAAAAAAAGGTAGAAACTAAGAACTGTACAGAAACATTGTTATATACTATGTATGCATATGCTAATATAAACTCTACATATGCATACACACACACACAACTGTAATCAAGGAGGAAAAGATATTATTAGAAATACCTATATTGGCATGGGTTGAGCAGCATTTTCCAATATGCTGTATTAAGTGTAAAACTTGTGTTTTTAAATCTGTGATTTACTTTAGTCTCCTCAGTTGGTTCACAATCCAAGAGTCAAAGAAACAGATGTTGTCTATTTTTCTCCACAGTCTTAACACTAATTACTTCCTACAACATCTCATTCAGTTAATTCCGTAAAAAAGATCTACTTCGTAGACTCTCTTGATCAATGATGCAAAGAAACCTGGCAACACAAACCTTTTATTTGCACTTGAAATGCCCCTTACTACAGCAATGTCTGGGACAGTTGTACTCAGATTTGCAAACTTCTAAAATTCTCATTCCTCGTTAGCAGGTGACTACTCAGATTTGCAAACTTCTAAAATTCTCATTCCTCATTAGCAGGTGACTACAACCTACTAATTCATGTGTGTTTCATAGTTACAAAAAATTTCCCCCAACACATGTAAAATGGACCGCATCCCCTGACATCTTTTGAGTGTCTCTGATATTAGCGTATAAACTGTACATACCCTGGTTATTTCTGGTAGGCATCTAATTATGCACTAGTGTTTGAACCGAGACAGCATTGCGCCAGGCATTCTTAAAAGGAAAATAAATCTTCAAAATATAACATTAACTTAAATATGAGTTTAATTAACTGGATTAAACCATGAGGAAAAAAAATCTGTATTTACACTTTAAATTTTATTTCAACCGCCTTTCCTCAAAAACAATGCTTATTCAGCTTACCAAGTTGTGGCCATAATAGCAACCACCTGATTGTCCACTAGATGTCAGTACGCCCCCACTGGGAGGTTGTTGGTGGAGTATTCATCTGCTGACAAAAATTGTCTGCCTGAGTGGTCATAGCTGCCTCTCTCTTACGAGGGATGGGAGGCACAGGGGATGCCACATCAGGCCAACTTTCCGTTCTTTTCCATATAGGACAGGCTCAGATTGCTTCTATCATTGATGGCCATCAACAAACTCTAGTCTGCAGTAATCACTTGCCTTCCTCCTGTTACAGTGACCATCCATCTCCATTTGAATTTGTTGGGGGCAACTACTGCTTTGTTTTGCTGTGTTAAGTTAATGACACAGAATGGAATTGAGTGCCAAGATCAGATGACACCCAAATAAATGTGTCTCTCAATTGTTTGACTCATTTGTAATGACCTCCTGAGCGGACCACTGGACACCAGTTTTACAGCCATATGCCTCGAGTCACGTCAGCTGCAAACTGCTGAGATTCACTGGAGTCCTTCCACACAGGCTCGGAGTATGTTTAGGATGCACAATAAGTGGACTATAATAGAATCATATGCTCTTGGCTTCACGTGAGCAAGTATTTTAATCTGGATGCTCTTGGTGTCATCTCAGAGGCATTTATGTTGTTGATAACTACGGTTTTAGAAGCTTTGTGCATGAGAAGAGTTTAGATTGGCAGTCTCTGAATCATATCTGGTTTACGCAAAGCTGCAGTTGCCAAAGTTTGCTCTGAAGCTCACTGGTTCTCTGGACATAAATAGATGATATACATGGTTTAACAGAGGATATTAAAAGAAATCCATGGAATACTCTAGGGAAGCCAAAATCAAATGGTTCTCTGATGAGGATTTTGCAACACTTCTGCTATTCTTGTGTGCATTGTGAACATCCAAGAGGATGCTATAGTTTTCAGGGTTTTGCCATTTTTTTAAACTTGAGAATAATTATTTTCAGAATTTCTTGCCAAACAAGCTGATTTTGAACGTGAAAATACTTACTACAATTAGATGCTTCATCTCATGTTCCTCTTTCACCCTTGCTTTTTTCTTCCCTTCCTCATGATGTATCGAGAATTTATTTTGTGTCAGACAATATGTGGGAACCCCATAACAATGTAGATGCTATATAAAGAAAAAAGGGAATTTCTAGGGCTTAATTTTTCTAGTGATATGTAGTAATCTTTTTATCTTCATACATTTTACATTTAGAAAGTTCCAGAGCATACAGACCACCTGCAGTAGGTACCAGAATTTGCCACTGGCACATGTTCCTTGCAGAAGGAAATGTTTCGCCATGCCTTCAAAGAATCTTTTCAGTGTGTTTTGGAATCTTTTAGTAAGGGATTAACAAAGCGTTTTAGCCAACAGGAGTCTAATAGGCAAATTTGGATTTGTTGGCCTGCAGAGGCAAGTGTTTGGAACAGAATTAAATGATCTAAAGACTGACTTAAAAAAAAAAACACTTGAAAAGGGACATTAGAATTAGCAGGAAGAGCCAGGGTAAAAACACAGGGAACTTTGAAAACATGGTGAAACACAAGTGTCTAATGGAAAGCAGGGCCTTACTGCGGAGAGTGTTCTCGATTTGTTATTTCTCTCATGTGAGCAACAAAAATAGGCTTCTTAAAAGCTGAGACTTGAGTGAGGCAAACCTAGGCTACTAAATATAGAAGCAACGCTGCCAAAGCTGGGTCTTGTCTTCCTGGGAAGAGTGTGCGGTAGACCCCGTCTGCTCTCAGGTCTGTCCATTTACCCGCAGAATCTTGTCTGGGGACGGAGAATTCCTTCCTCCCCACACACACTTGCTTGTGTCTTGTAGCCAGTTTGTGATGTTTTCTGATAAAACTGGTCAGGAGCCTGGAGGAGGGGCTGGAGAAGGAGCAAGCAGCGATTCTCTTGTCTTTGAGAGATTGTGTTTGGAACATGTTTAAACATGAGAGTGAGCTGTATCAGGTAGAGACATGAAGACGTGTCTTGATCTTCAGTCAGTGGCCAAGGATTATGATGGATTCATTTAAGACTTTGGCCATCTCTCATCATCTTGAAATAAAAAATAAAATCACTTTTTCAAGATGTCTTGAAATTACGATATGCATATAAAAACTGGAAATATATAAATCTTGACTAATTTCCACAAACTGAATGTACTCTTTTAACCAGCACCCAAATCAGGAAGCAAAACATTGCCAAGCTCCAGAAGTTCTCTCTCCCCCTCTGGTCCTTACCCCCGACCCAGGACAACCACACTCCAACATACAGCAGCAAGGTTAGCTTTGCCTGCTTTTGAACTTCAAATAATGGGACTCTTATGTGGTCCTTTGTCTATGGGCCCTTTCATTCAATTTGTCATTTGTAAGACTCTCATTTTATTCATATCATTGCATTGTGGGCATTTCCATTGGTGAAGAGAATTTTATAATGCAGATTTTTCACCATTTATCTGCCAACTCTCCTGTGGAAGGGCATTGCAGTTGTTTTCAGTTGGGGTGATTAGGATACTCCTGCTATGATCATTTGTGCACATGACTTTTGGAAGATGTCTGGAGGCGTCATGTTTCATGAAATGGTCAAATCTGCTGGCACAGAACCAGCAGGATATGATTAAGAGAAGTCCATCCTTCACTCCCTTAGATCCCACAGCCAAGACAAGTCCAAGGACACCAAGAGCTCAGCTGTACCACCTTGCAAAAGAACAGCAGAAAATCTGGCACATTCCCGATAACCCTGCTCACAGCTCCTCTTTGAGGCGCCGTGTGTGGGGGCCTGTCTCACGTCACGCACCTGCTGGAGGAGACGACATCTTTACATGAGCAAATCCCCAGTCTACAGCCTGGTCACAGACTTTGCTCACACCACTGCATGTATGCACGCGAACACCTGCCCCGGCCTTGACCCGACCTTCCTGTCTGGCCCATGAGTCACAGGGATGCTGTTCTGGGAGAAATCTGAATGCCACGTTCTCACCAACAGCGTTCCTAACCAGCTGCTCTCCACTCTACAAAAAAAAGTCTGCTTTGAGTCTGAGTCTCCCCGCTCTTTTGGGGAGTCCCCTGTGGGTTCTCTGGTGACTTTTCCTGCCACCTGGTCTCTGCCAGGGCCACTGCCATTCGTTAAACATGTCCCCTGCCAAAATAAGATTCAGAGAGGAGCACGGTGTGGCGGGAACTCCTAGCTCCATGTCATTACCTCTAAGCTCTGGGTCTTTGCATGGTTAGAACCTTCTCTAACAGAACGTTGAGTGTCTGCTTCCCATTTGTGTAATAGTATTTTTTCCAACGTGAACTAATATTGAATGATAAAAAACAGGTTGCAAAAAGACACATAAAGTATTTATGTACATTCGAAACCCTAAAAACTTTCCTATATTTATTGACAAGTGTTAAAAATGGGGCTGAGTGTGAAAATACCCGTCTGCAGCTGGCAATGACTCTGGGCGGGGTGGCTACTGTGGGGCGTGGGGAAAGGAGGGGACAGCCACTGCGCTTGTGACTTTTTCAGAGCAAATAAGAAAAATGTTCGTATTTCTTAAATATGTGACTGGGTTAGGAATGGTTGTTATACTGTGATTTATGGATGGTTGTTATTTTATTTTCTGAATCTGCTCAAAAGATTTCATAATTTTTAAATTAAATTTTTATAAGTTTCCCTCATCTATGCTTCTCAAATGCTGAACTAAAAATGTTAAGTTGAAAAAGCAAGAAGCAAAACTGGATATGTAGTCTCATCTCAAACGTGCACCAAAAAGAAAAAGAAACTGAAAAGCAAATCATCAAAAATAAGTTAGTAGTCGTCTCCAGTTGGTGTGAATAGTGCATGGGTTGTGTGTATGTGAGTGTGTGTATGTGTATGAGTGTGTATATGTATGTGTGTGTGAGTGTATGTCTGTGTGTCTGTATGTATGTGTGTATGTGTATGTAAGATTGATACTGTATGTGTCTTCTTTATATGACCCTTTATTTTCCTAATATCAAAGGGATCCAAAATATTCTACTGTGGCATAAAATTGTTTTTAATTGAAGATCTTCGAGAATCAACCAATATAGAAATATAGAAAGTGGAGCTGATCCCTCTTATCTGCCTTCAAACAGAACGTAAATAAACCCCCCAAACTCAACTGTTAGAACCCTCCTTCCAGGGAGGGTCTATCGGAGGAGAAGATGGCCTGGGGAGATGAGGGGTTACACTAGGGTAAAAAATTGCAAAAATAAACATTGTCTGGAAACTGCCAGACGTTCATCTTCTCTCCTAAAAACCCATTTATCCTTCCCAGAAGGCATTCATTTTCTGTAAGTGTCCTTTCTCTTCCTCCACTTTTCCTATTAGAATGGTATATAAGCCCCCAATACTAACTACTTCATACTTATGTGAATCAGCTTTGTCTTTTCTTCTCATCGTCTGTCATTTGTTGGCCTAATTGGTTGCCATCTAATTATGAACCTCCATGGGTAAAGAAAAAGATTTTCCTCCCTGACATTATCTAATTATTTAACTAATTGTCTAACATATATATATGGGGGCTGGGGGAGAGGGGAAAAGTGGACTCCCTTCCCCCTCAAAAAAAGACAAAACAAATCTTGCCCAGGACCCCTGGATACCTGCCCAGCCATTTGTGGAAGGTGCCCGGCCCTGCAGGCCCTTGCCCCCGTGGAAAGTGGAAGCTGATCTCTGTTTCTCCCGCCTGCTAGGAAAGGAGGGATGTCGGCTCTGCCCTCTCAAGCTGTGGATTCTAGCCATGTCCTTCCATGAAACCTGGGTTTCGGCTTCAGCTGTTTCAAGCTGCCTTGGTGCTTAGAAGAGGTGGAAAAGATGCTTTGCTCTCCCAGCAAAGGAACTCCTTTAATGGTTCTCAACTGCCAGTCTTTAAAGGACACCTGACATTATCTGAGCTCTGCTTATTTGCCTCAGAGCTGTGCTTCCTAAACTGCAAAAAGACATCCAGCCGAAGAGGGAGCGAGGTTACCAACAGGACCAGCAGGGTGAGAATGGGCTGCTTAAAGGAAGGGGACTTGGAAAGACCCGTGTAGGTACAGCGGTACCAGGGAGTGGCTCTGAGCCCCCTGTGCTCAGATCCCCTGCAGACGCCTTAGCCCCACCTGCCTGCTGCTGCCACCAGGGCTGCACTCAGTGAAGGGCTCTGCTTTGCAGTCTCTCTTCGAGTTACTCCCCTCCTCCTCCTCGGAGCATTGCCTCTCAAACCTTCCTCTGCATTTGTATCCCCTGGGTGTCTAGCTCCACTGTGGTTCTGAGGGGATCTGAAGTTGAGCTGAGGTGCTGCATTTCTAACTACCTCCCAGTAATACCAAGGCTGCTGGTCCACAGCACATCTGGCGGAGCAAAGCACCCAGACAGCACTTTCTCAGTTTTTAAAAAGAGCCCTTATGCCATCAAATGAAAGTAAAGGAGAAAGTGAACGTCTTTTGAGCATCTGCTCTCTGCCAGGCACTGTTACTTCATTAATGGGCATGTATGCTTCTTACCTCAGTCTTTGCTTACATAGGACTTTCCACATCCGGTGGCTCTCTGCCTCAGCCCCTGTTTTCTGTCCACTGGAATGTGAATGACTTTCAAGACTTATCCCAGCAATCCTGCTTTCAACAGATCCTTTCCTAAACAAACGGGAGTATAACCAGACTCATACTGCATCCTGAAACCCTGCAGATCTCTGACATTCAATTATAGTGTAGTGATTATAGAGGAAAAGTCCCACTCTTAGGTTAAGTGACTGGAGCTTGTGAATTAAACTTGCAAAAGACTGATTAACAGGATAAAAACTTGCAAAAGATAGAGTAACAGGACGAAAACATACACATTTCATTCAATTTTATGTGACGGCTGCCGTTAACAAGTGGAAAGTCAGAGAAGTAGACTTCAATTGGATGTTTCATTTTAACAGAAGGTGATGAATTGTGAGAAGTAAATAGACAACGGAATGGGGACATTTGAGTTTCTAGGAAGAGTAAATTCAGGAAATGTATGTACATAACAGGAAAATTAATGGAAGATCAGGTTTATTTTAGTAGCATTTGTTTGTGCAGATTCATCTTGATGCTCATTTTCTCATTTTCTTCATGGCAATAAAACTCCCCAGGAGAGTTGATTAATGGAAGCTCTCATTTCTCAGGAGTTTCTTCCTTTAGTTAGAAAAAACACATTCTGAGAAGGTTTCTTTCTGCATCTATTCTCAATTGTTTTCAGCTCAAAATGAACCATATGCCAATGTGGTATATCTTGGAGTGGTGAAGTCTGATACTCTTCAGCATTCAGTAAATGTTTTTAGAAGAATAAATGAATCCTTAAACAACAATCTTGAGAAATAGATATTATCACCCAGATTTTTTCGGCGAGGAAACTGGGAATGGGAGAGATTAGGTGATCACATAGTAAAAAGAAGAGATAGTATTCTCTCTCTCTATATATATAATATAAATATATATACACATATATACATAGTATATATAGTAAATATGTGTGTATATTCTTTAGATAATATGCATTGCTATATATCAATATATGTTACTGTGTATCAAAATATGAGTGTATATTACTGTCAGATTACAATACATTATAATTGTGCTATTTCAACTCAAAAATTAAACAGGCAAATTATTAAAAGTTGTGAGAAGTGATTTTAAACTGTTCCTTTTTACTGTGTTGACTTCTTTGACCTGTGCTGGTACTCAAAGTGTCCAGTGAGGACTTGTTTAGTTTAGTTTTATTTTTAGACACTCAATTTGAATATGACAGTATACTTTCCCTTAGTTGTTCACAGTACAAACTGCATTCCAGCAAAACTGAAGCGAATTGAGAAGAAATAGTGTGTCTTCTGGCGCCTCTTTGCCCCTGTGTCCTTCTCTCCTTGGTCTCTCGTTTAATACCTGTTGTTGTGTGTGCAGGCCTCCCCGCTGTCCACCCCAGCATTGAAAACCCAGGTTGCCACAGGCTGGGTGTTTGACTGCAGCTGACAAGGCGTTTGCAGTCTAGTGTCACACTTGCCAGGTACATCGCCTTTTAAAAGACCGTGCTCATCAAATGAAATGACAAAACTGTTTGTAGGTGTTAGGCGTTCAGGAGCAGAAAAGTAAAACGTGATGATCCCCGATTTTAATGGGCCTGATTTTACTTAGTAACCACTTGTTCCTGGTCTAAATTCCTACTTTATTCCCTCAAACAGCCACTGCCCTTAGTTGCCTACCTCATCCAGGATATTCTGTCCAACATCAACAGAATACACATTTCTCTCAAGCACACATGAAAAATTGCCCCAGACAGGTCATGTGTTAG